>CAODLS012385495.1:0-11888 GCA_948243855.1 Flueggea neowawraea | reverse complement strand
TAAAATAAAACATTGTAACCAAGCTAAAGGATGAAGAAATAGATGAAATATGGAAGCCAAAAACCCCTCTTCAATGTCACTTTGAGAGGGAATGCCCAAGACCTTCAAGTTTCCTTGATTCTTCAAACCCTAATTAAAGCTATCTAAAAATTGAAAGACAAAGAGGATGTTTTTTTTGTCTAGAGAATGTGTAGAGAATCCCCCATTAAATGGAAAATAAGAGGAGTATTTATAGCCCCACATGTAACCTCAAAACCCTCCAGCATTTCTCTCCAAAATGCCCCTAGAATGTGCCTTTGGTCCCCACTTGTTTGGCTCCTTGAGTCACCCTTTTTTTCATCTCTTTGTCACCATCTGTAGTGTTGCATGGTCGTGCCACTTGGCTTCCACGACCGTGCAAGTTTCACGGCCATGGAACATTGGCTTGCATGCCCGTTCCACTTCCCTACGCCAAAAATCTCCATCTTCGCAAGTGTCACGGCCGTGCAAGTTGGCTTGCACGGCCGTGCAACTCCCCTACAACATGAAATCTTCATTTTCTTCATATTTCCATGAGGTTGTTTGGAGCCTTCCAATTTTTCATTCCTTTTTCATCTTTTTCCAGTCATTTCACCACAAAAGCAGGACTTATAGGATGAAAATAGATGCATTCTTACTTGAATTATTATGTAAATATAGCCTACATCAATAGTCTTCCAATTTTATCATTAAAATCCACATACTCCTTTAGTATGACATCTTCCTTCTATGGTACCAATTGTAGGAACCAAGAACACTCTAGAGGGGGTGAATATAGTGGTCCAAGCTCTTTTGAAATCTTTTCCGTTTTCTTGCAAAAAAAAGGTAAAGATATAAGGTGCAAGTGTGTGGTTATTGTTGGAATTCTTAACTAAGTTAATGACATTTATAAGCATACATAGTAGCCGAAACAACAAAATATTTTACATGTAGAATTCCACCAAGGATTCATGCATATCGACATACACGATTAGGATTAGCAATGTTTACCTTAAAATTGCTTTATGGATTCGGTTGAATGACAATGTTGGTGTAGCTTTTAGTACAAACTTTAAAACCTCTCTACCCACATTGCCTTTGCGCGAACGTGACCAATGGTTTCCACACAAACAAACTCAGTTGACTCGATTTAGTGTACTAGCATCAAGAATCACTATTCTGACTCACGGATTTTCTCTCCCTTTTATGTATGTGAAAATTCAGCCAACCCTTAATAAATGCCTTAAAAATTCGGCCACACACATATAATCATATATATAGAGGTGTTTGAAATGCTAATCTCATTCTATTAGGACTTCTCTTCCTTGTCCTACAAGAACCAAAAGACTTCTTCTCAATTAGAAGTCGTAATTAACATGAACTAGGGTTAGACAAATTTCTCCTATAGAATAGGAGTGTACAAAAAATTTCCTATAAAATAGGAAGAGAGCCGAATTTCACATTGGGTTATTTAATGTCATTGGGCTTTTAATTACGTGATACATTATCATTAAATAAATCACTCATTTAATAATACATATGGGCCGAATAATTATGTCACACATAAGAATAAGCACAAACATATTTAACTCATTAATAAGTAATTTATATTAAAAGCCCATTACATTAATGGATAATATCTCATATTATATTTGTGAGATAAATCATAACACCCTAAATTATTAATGATTAATCAAATTAATTATCTCAATAATTTAATTACCATGAGAGAAAATATTTATCAATCAATTCAATTTGTTATTGTGTGTAACCCAATAGGTGCACTCGAAAATGGAAATGGGCATTGTCCCAAAACTTAGACCCAAAGTCTATAAGCAGTATCTAGTAATATATATGGCAACCCAAAATCGAATGGTATTGCTGATCCGAGTTAACCTTTCACAATTTGATATTTAGTCCTTCTGTCTCATGATATCTATATTTAGTATAAGGTATGGTTACATGGCAACCTTACATTGCTTAATGTGTTTCTTGATCCTAAGTAGATTGATATACAAATGACATTGATAAACCCTTTTTAACAATTCATTTGAGTATGCATACATTCCATCAATCCTACTCATCAAATGGGCTAGCGATATCACTCTTCATAAGAAAAATAAATTCATCACTCTTACTATCACTCCTCTACAATATTCATGACATATCCAATTATAGCATTTATTGCTACCCTGTTACGGATAACGTTTGACTAAATCAAAATATGTGATTCCTCTTGTAGGAGCTGATAGTGAGTTTCAATCAGATGACTCAAATATCACTGCTGTATGGAAACTACTTGTGGCATAGATCCATGAAGTGATTTCATAGTAGGTCAGTCCAATACATGTTCCCTAACATATATCTATGTTTTAAGTGATATCTCATATCTATAATCAGTAAAACATTATTATCCACTTAGCAACATACTAACCTTGATTTGTTATCATTCCCATGATTAGGGAGATTTAGAATATTATTCCTTTTACCTTAGGCTTTTACTATCAAGTGAGACTTGATGACATAAGAAAGAATAAACTATGCATGCAGGTTTTATCTTCGTAAAACATAGTATAATATTTCATAGATATGGAATGAAATGCATATTTATTAATTGATAAATTGAATGACAATGTACATAAATGATTGGATTAGGACACTAAATCTAACAGTTATGCATAATCAAGATAAAACAAAGTAGATAGAGTAGAGAGAGATGAAAACACAAGATGTGTAGTGGTTCGTCCTTCCTTGAAGTGCCTACATCCACTCCCAAAGAGACACTTTTGAGATTTCCACTAACTTGCCACTCAAGGGCTTTCATGGTACATTTTACAATCTCCACTTTCAGCTTAGTAGGAACATCCAACTCTGTCGATTTGCTTTACAGCTCAAATCCCACCTAACAAACAAACCCAATTTGATTTACGACTCTAATCGCACCTAAACACCCAACAATCTACTCTCTCAAAACCCAGCCTACACAAGGTTCTAAACCCAACGGAATTCTCTCAACAAATATGAAATTTAACCCAAGTTGCTAAGGCTTTAGAATATTAGAAAATAAAGAACCAAAAAAGCTCTAGCAAGTGATGATGTAGAGAGTAAGAAAATTGTTGTTGATTGGTCTTGAATGCTCTTGAAGGCAAAATAGTATGTAGAGACTATGTTTCTTGCTCAAGTTTTGTTGAAAATTTCCTTTTATACTTGATGGATAATTCTTGAGTTTATCTTTGAAGTCTTGAACTTGATTGGCCCTTCAACAACTTCCAAATAAACAAATTCGTACTATGAGAAGTGCGTTGCTATGTGTGAAGTGAGTCTCTCAGAAGCTGCCTTGTATTTTCGGGTGAAAAAACATAGTTTCAGGGCACGAGACACTCGTTTTCGATAGAGAGACTCGTGTTTCATATTTGCTGAAGTCAAATTCGATCGTTTCCAGCTGGATGGTTTTGTTCTTCTAAACTTATTTAGGTAGTCGATGGAAAATAAATTTCTTGGCGAGAGACATGCATTTTATTGCATGAAACGCACGTTTCCTCCTTGAATTATGAACAAAACTGCGATACATCTTCCCTCCACAAACGACAGCCACCGAACGACATGTAGTTGTTATTTTGCATATGAGGCGCATTTCAGGGGCTGCATTTTCACAATTCATTTTCTTCCACTTCCAAGGCGTGGGTCGAATCATTTTACCGATTCGCAGGCTAAGAGAGGCAGTGCTTCATCATCGTATCAAACAACCCGCCCCCCCCCCCGGCGATCGTCATCACCAGCCTCGACACAACCACCACCATCCAAATCTTCGTCCTCCACCTGCGACAGCAGTAGTTCAACTCCACCATGCCAACGCCAAGCCCACACAAGAGGACGGCTGCAATTTCAGCGACAAAATTCCATGGCCGCCTGTCAAGATTAATTTCTGGGCTACACCCGACGCGCAGACAGAGCCTGTTTAACACAGGTACGTACCATGTCCATTTGTCCATGTAGGTAGGTTGATATGGAGGGTCTACATTCTTTAGGCATTGATATCTAATTTAGGAATTTAGCTGATAGTGTATGCATGACTCGGTTTATTACTGTTAACTTGCCCACTTTTGCTGAAATGTGTTGGGATTTTTACACGTCCTTTATGGAATCAGATTCGGATGTCTTCACCCCTGACACTGTTAGATTTAGACTTTTTAGGAAACGAGCATCAATTGTCTGTTATTCATTACAACCATTATCTTGGGTTAATAGAAAGTCAGAGTACTAATGATGTAGCGTACATATGTGGTCACTATAACTATCCATTGGAATTCGATGGAAAAGAAGTTTTTAGATTATGATCAGTTGATACCAAACCCTATGATGTCTCAAAGGCCAATACCCTACGTGAACCTGTCCATCATGTCTTCCAACATTTTGTGGCCTATAACTTCTCGGGTCACAAAGATAACAACAACATCAATATATATATATATATATATATATATATATATTAGGAAAATTTTCTAAACTTTTAATAAATAATTTCATAATTAATTGACACGTAATTTTTTATAAATATTATTATTTTATAAAAAAAGTTAAATATATCAATTATATAAATAATTGACAAATGACTTTTTATTTTTTCTATTATTATTTATTTAAAGAGAGTTGAATACAAAATTAAAATATATTACAGATTTTACATTTTATACAAAAAGGAATAAATTGACATATTTTAAAATATATTGTTATACACTTATCGAAAGTTTGAAATTTTTTTTAGCTTTTATATATTTATTAATATTCATTGTTAGGGCTAATTCTGATCATTATTCTAAAATAATATTTTTATTATATTATATATTTAATTATTTAATTTATTATAAATAAATATGTTGATTGTTATGCTACTTATGATAACATTTTTTTTAAATTCTTTAAGAGTTTAATTTCTTTTGGAAAAAATTGTGAGATATAACTAAATATTACATTTTTCTTAGTTAGACAATATTTTTCAATAATTCCTTTTCAAGAGTTAAAAATTAAATAGACTTTAATTTTTATTTTTAAATAGCTTTTAAAAAACTTAGTTTTAATCAAAACTAGATGATTATAATTTACAGTGCAATACACGAGTATTACTTGACATCTATATAAAAATATATTTTTAGTGATAAAAGGAGTGTTTTTGTGTAAATTTTCTCTAAATAAATTATTAATGTGTATAAAATGAGAGTTAAAAACTTAGCAGTAGAAATTATGTCAAGTCAAATAAGTTTGAAATATAAAAAATTAGAAAATAAAACGTATAAGAAAATAAAGCTCAATAAATTTAAAAGGAAAATCATTTAATTGAAACAAAAAAAATTGAGAGATTATCTAATAAACATATAAGAGAGAGTCCAACACAAATTCTTAAAGAAAAAAAGTTTATTGGAGAATATTGTCTAACTAAGAAAAAATCTAATATTTAATTATATTTCACAATTTCTTCTGAAAAATAATTAATCTTAAAAAATTTAAAGAAATAATAATTAGAAGTAGATATAATAATTAACAAGTTTATTTATAATACATTAAACGATCACATATATAATATAACAAAAGTTATTATTTTAGAGTAATGATCAAAAGTAGTCCTAATATCATGTTTATTTATAATAAATTAAACAATCGTGTATATAATATAGTAAAAATATAATATTTTTATATATTATACAAAATATGAAAATATATTTTAACTTAGTATATTTAAATTTTTTTAAATAAATAATAATAATAAAAATAAAAAATCAATTGTTAACTACATAATTAATATATTTAACTCTTTTTTAATAAATTTAATATAGATAAAAAAATTATATATCAATTAACTACAAAATTATTTGTTAACAATTTAAAAACATCTCCTAACTTTAAATATTAATATTAATTTTTTAATCTATAATTTCATTCATCATACTTTTATTAAAAATAATTTTAAATAATTAATTTTATTAACTATATTTTAATATAAAAAATAATTATTTTATTAAATTAATTTGTGCACCATGCTGCAGGCATAATGTTAATTTAGTGAGTAATTATCTATGTATATTGTGGGAAGAAAGTAAACTGGATGTCCAAAACAAATCAAATCAATTGAAACGACATGTAGTACATAATTGGTTCAAGATGAATTATCCAAATACAACATAATAGGTGGAGCCCACAGCGAGTAGTCTCTCTCCACGCGTCCATCTCCATTGACGAAGTCCAAGCTTTGACCCAACCTTAATTTTGGCGCGCGTGCCCTCGTAATCCTTCCCCACGTCGTGAACTCCCAATGCTTCTCACATCAATCACTCACCATCAACGCTTCACATCTCTCCATTATCTCTGATCTCACTCAACCGACGGTTCCTATTCTCTCCATCCTCTACCCACGCGTTCGCATTGCAGACCCTGCTCAGCTTGATATTGATTCTTCTTTCACTCTCTCTCTTTACTCAGCCTGTTTCTTCTCTCTATGAATCTAGGGTTTATCGTTATCCGTCTCTTCGTCCGGTGGTTCCGATGAGGGTTTTAGAGATGTTTTGAGTGATGGATGACACGTGGCAAGTCAAATGTGGTTCCGCATTGCAGTTATCGGTGCCGTCCGTTGCTTCATCGGCCTCGCAAGAGGTTCGGAGTTTATATTTAATGGCAAAAACATGAGAACTTTGATATCATAAATTCTGCTTAAGTTCTCTTCAAAAAAATAAAATTCTGCTTAAGTTCTAATTTTTTGGTATCATAGTTATGCGATTAATTTTGGTTTTTATTTTGGAATGTCTAGGTGGAGCTTAGTTGAGGGAAGCCTTTTCTGTATCCTTCACATGTTGGGAAAGAATTGAGGTCACAAGTGCGGCAAAGTTGTCGACTGATTCCATGACTACTAACATTTCTGGTTTCAGTTCGCATAGTATGGGTCACGGTGAAGTTGGAAATTCATTCCAAGCTTTACTCTCTGTTTCGGCCTCACTTCTGCATGGTGATTTCCAGGAATTTTCAAATCCAAAACTGTTCAATCCCTTGTATAAACGCCCTAGTGAATTTTGTGGTAGTTTTGCTTCGAAAACTATTGAAACTCGGATTCCAAATATAAGCCATCAAAGCGTGCAAAATGGTTTGAATTTTTGTGCATCCAATGCATCAATCGGTTCTGGTTTGCAGCATGGTTTCCCAGCTGCGAGCATTAATCTTCACAGATAGGGAATGGCTATGGCAGACATTCTTCCTGTGGTTTCTGGTAATAGGAGCATAAAAGATTATACTCTTTCCCGAGGAGAATGTTGTAACACAATATCTGTGAGTAGTGTAAATCTACAGAAAATAAACATGCCATTGCCTCAAAAGATGTCTTTGGAAGCAGAAGTTCCTAAACATTCTTCTCCGTTAAGTGGGTGTCCTCGAGTCTTTTGCATGGGTATAAGTAAGTCCTGAACTTGGGTTTGTCAAGTAGCTAATGTTAAGACTCTGATATGTTTCTTTAATTGGTTTATCATTGATTGTAAAAGGTGGAGGTCTACTTCTCAGCAATACAGGACTTCTAGGCATCCTATGCTCATGCCACTGCTTCCACATGTCTGTCTCTAAGTTTTGTGAGGTAACTACGGTACTTTAAATTTCATTCGGTTCGGGTGTTTTGCATGTTCACTTCTAAAATGAATTTATTTGCACGATTTCATAGGTAATCTATTTTTAAGTACCTTTCTTTTTTACTTTGCAGCATTCAGGATTAAGAAACGTCAATGCTGGAGATGCTGTTCGTATGGACAGTGGGGAGACCATAGCTCAGTGGCGTAAGCTCTACTTTCAGAGGTTCGGGGTAAGAATTTTTCTGCATTTGGTTCTTGTGTTGTAGACAAGTTTTTCTCCCACAAGTAAATGTATGCAAGTACCTGTTTATCAGTGCATGGGCGTGTGTATATGATTGCACATATTTGCTGAAAGAAGCATTTTGTTAAATATGGAGTAGTCACAAGCAGGCTAGTATTTGCATTAGTTATGTGCACATACTCTCTTGCAAACTTGGTCTTCAAGAAAACGTAACTTAAAAACAGATACTCTAAGAAAATGCCATCTTCTTTAGAAAAAAAGGGCATTATTCTACTTATATAATCGTTCCTGAGTTGTCAAGTCAGTGATCCAGTTGATCTAGCATAAAACTGATTTGTCAAATCTTGGTGATATATGAGGCTTTAAATTTCTGTGACTTTGTGTGAAATGAATGGGTGAAACTTCTTCTGTCGCTCCTTTATTGAAATGAGGATGGATTGAACAAAATTATTCAAGCATTGCTTCTTACTATTCTGTAAGTTATAACTGTAGTTTTCGGGTGCAGTTGCGGCGTTTAGATTTGTAACCAATCATATCAATTATTGCCAACTTTACTGCTCAACTTTCCAAGATCTAGTTGAATGTTTCTACATTTACTTATATTGACATGGTGCTATATTTGCTTAGGCATTCGAATGCATGTTGGCTTATCCATATACATTAGTAACGTTCTCACAGTAGCTTTAATAGAATGGATGTTGATATTTCTTATTGGTATGTGATTGAAGCAACGAGAACACTGGATGGTGATGTTTTTCTGATGCTTTAGATCAGGGTTCCAGAAGATCAGAATGGGTGGGACTGGCCTGAAGGATTATCATTAACTGCTGGTTTGGTTAAATTTGGTGCATCTTTACCTGTTTCTGCATCCAACAAATCCAAAAAATCCGACTTAAATCATGATACTGAGCCATTTGGAGTTTCTGAAAGATTGAGACAACCGCCGGATGACAATTTTTTGCTGAAGAAACCTGTTGATAATCAGAATTCAGATGAATTACACAACAGACAGGAAAGAAATGGGCAGGACATTGACAAATTTCTTATCAATGGATTGCTTGGCACTTTCCAAAGTAATTCTTGTGGGGCAAGAAATAACAAGCTGGTGCGTAGCCCTGGTCCTCGGTGTTCAACAATGCCAGAGTTTGCTGTTCAGGGGCCGGAAATTGGTTCACAATCCTTGCCTGCTAATGTTCATGGGATTGTGAAGACTGGAACTGTACCCACTTTCCACCCCACTCTGCAGAACTTGGGAATCTCTGTTAAGAGTTCTGATGTGAACAGGCCTGTAAAGGCAAAGGATGGCTTTGACAAGGATCCTGCTTCTTCAAACATAGAGTTGAGGCTTGGGCAACCATATCATCAGAGCATGTCTGCAGGAAATCCAGTTTTATCGTCGATAGGACCATGGGTACACAGCAGACTTGTTGATTCACAAATGCCATTTTCTGCTGAGCAGACTCATAAGGGTGTGTACAATGCCGCATCTGCTTGTTTCCTTATCTACAGTTTATATGTTGATGTATATTTACCATATTTTGTCTTTTTAATCCTGTTAACTTGAGCAATATATTGAACTGTTGTTATTGAATTATGCAGTGACAATGTGCAAGCAGGAGGAAGACAGACAAAATCTTCCCCAATTTGCTGTCCTCTTTGATTGCACAGCAAGAAGTAAAGAGCGTTTAGAGCAACATTTGCACTATAGGAATTGTTCAATCAACCCTACCATGGATTCTTCAAATCAAGAAATAGCTGACATGTCCAAGAATCCTGTGGTTTCATTGCGTAAACAATTTTATACTTCACCTGATGGCTGCACGCCACCTAATGTAACCAATAGCAATCAGCAAGTATTGCCTGAAACAATGTCTTGTGAATCTCATATTGTCAAGGGCAATTCTATTGATATACCCTGGAATGCTAGCAACTCTTTGGGAAGGCACCCTGACTTAAGTTTCATCAATTCTATAGACAAGGGAAAACCAGTGGGATGTAATGCTTGTGGCTATTGCTCTGAAACAGTTTCGCTATATAAATTGCATAACTGCTGGGAAAATCCAAGCTCTTTTACTGGATTTGTGAGTCAAAATGGCCATTCTGAGTTTGCATCCATACACGACAATGACTGGCTGCACTTTTCTGGTGTGCAAGATGTATCTGATGCTGGAAAAATTTCTCATTGTAATGAGAAGGTTTCTTGTATCGGAAGTAGTGGGCTAGGCAGGCATGTTATCCTTAAATCCATGGCGTCTGCAATAGCTTCTTCTCAAATCTTGCCACCACAGACTGTCAGAACTGGCCTGTTATCTCCTTGTACTGAGCTCACTCCAGCCTTATTCAAACAAGAGAGCATTTGTTCAAGTCCTTATTTGCTGGATGATAATCTTAGACTAATTGCATTGAGGCAGATATTGGAGTTATCTAAGCAGCAACAATTAATGTCTCGCTCCGGAAAGAACTTGGAGCAATGGAAATGTAGCAACTTTTATGATGCTAACCTAATTCATACAGTTATTGAACCATCAAAATCTGGAGAACAAAGTCTTGATTCTAAGGTTACACGTAGAGAGGGTCTTTGTGAATTTTCAGCAAGATCAATTCAAGCTTATCCCTTAGGTAGTAACACAATTCAAGATTATCCCTTCAGTAGTAACACAAGTAATGATCTTCATCCATGCCCTTCTGTTTCAGGCAAGTGCCCTGTGCTTGCTTCTTGATTTGTTCAAGCAACATATTAATGATGTGCTTATAATTGTCATTTCCTGTCAGAATGGAATTCTTCTGTCATAATATAAAATTTTTTTCATTTAAGATAGGATTTTTTCTTATTACAGGTATACACAACCATTGCGACCCCTCACAGTCAGGAACGCGATTCAATTATAAAGAAAATGTTTTGCAGCATCAACTTCCTCGTGATACCCTCACAGTCAAGCAACCTTCATTGATGTTAGTGTAGACTTTCACAAGTTCAGTATTTTTTTCATGCTTATTTAACTGTATAATATTATTAGCATAATATGTAACTTTTTCCTGCCAGGAGATTTTGCCTCAACCATACCAATTAAGTTTAATTTATCATTTGGCACAAATTTAAGTGAATAGATGACTAAAACCTCAGTTATACAATTCATTTGCATCAAGCATTATGCTCATTTTTTAGCTTTAAAACCCTCAACTTCCTATTCCTAACGTGGTTTTAGTGATCTGTTTCATGGTGCTTAGTATTAGTTTGCTTTAATGCTGCAGACTTAGTAGGAACGGGAAAGGCATTGCTAGTGCAAATGAGCATGGAAATTGCTGCCACCAGACATTTTATATTCAGGGAACCTGTGGTTGCGTAGCCCATACAAAATGCTTGGGTGACAAGTGCAACTTGAGGAACGAAAACTCTCGTAATCTTTTAAGAGAACCAATTGGGAGTATTTGTGGTGAGGCTTCCTCTTTGGTTGCTTCACAATTAGTTAAGGATTGCACTGTGCTGAAAGAGACTGCAGCATCATCAGATCAGTGTAGAAAACCAAACAGTGACATAGGTAAGAGCATTAGTTGCCATGCTTCAAAGTGGAAAGATGTGCCAAGCAAAGTGAAAAGTATCTGTGACACAAATAAATCGACTGTTGTAATGGGTGGAAGAAGAGATGAATTGGCTCAACTTGGAGATACTGGAGCTAAGTGCCCCAATGGAACAATGAAAGTAGCAGATTTTTTGGGAGAGAAAGAAATGTCTAATGTTTCTTCTGGACGCTCTGCCCCTGCTGTCACTCAGGCCTCTGTTGCTTCAAAAAATATAGAATTTTCGACTGCTCTTGTTGGAAACACTGTGTGCATAAATGATAACATAGTCGATGAAGGGTCAGGCATTGATAAGTGCTGGTCTTCCGATGATGCTCTTGAAAGTGACCCAAGCGCTGATTTCTATGGCTCCACATGCAAGACAAGCCTCAGAACTGAAAGATCTTTTGAAGGTTCCAATAATCAACCATCCCGTACTCTTCTTGATGAAGTTAAACTCATCAACTCCTTGACTTGGAGAAAAGGGCAAC
>CAODLS012385213.1:0-11107 GCA_948243855.1 Flueggea neowawraea | reverse complement strand
CAAACGGTACCAATGGGCTCTTAACATGTTGCTTACGTCCTAGTAGTATCTTTGGCCCTGGGGATAGGCTATTTGTTCCATCTCTGGCAGAAGCTGGAAAAGCTGGGAAATCCAAGGTATTTTTATGGTTCTGTTGCTCATGTCTGATGCTAAAAATGAAGATTTTTAGGATTTATGGGAAATGACAACCATATTATTTAAAATTCATGTTTGTTTGTTATATCACTTTACTCGTGAAATGATTGTTAATATAACACCAAAATCAAGAATTTTAGGTTATAAAAGAAAATTTTTGGTGGTCTAAACTGGAAGTCAAGAGTGGATGTGAAAGGATGATCTGCTCAAGTGACAATCTATTGTTGTGAAATTTTTATTCTGAATGTATTTTAGGATTATGTTGCACCTATAAGAATTTCAAGCTGTCAGCTTATCAGTTTGGCTATTCAATGAAGTCTTTATGACTGATCTGATTAAACAATATTGTGGTGGTGGACCTGACGGGATACGAAGTGTGATATTACTCTATTTGAAATGAAGTTTTCTGTCTGTATCTTTAGCTGTGATGCATGCCAGTCTCTGCATTTATGTGTTAATGGATTTTTTCTTCCATCATTAATGCTCAAATTTTTCTCTTGTCTTTGCTCAAGTAGTTCATAATAGGTGATGGCAATAATATTTATGATTTCACATATGTTGAAAATGTGGCGCATGCTCACATATGTGCTGAATGGACTCTAGCATCAGGAGGAGAGATTGCACAGAAAGCTGCTGGGCAGGTACATCTTTTTTCTTGCTCTTTTTGTCTATTTTTTAAGATCTCAGAAGTTATATAATTTAATACTTGCACTTGAATCTTCTTTTGGTTAATCTGCATTTTATATTCATATGTATGTGTAGTGAGTTTGAAATTTCAAATTTCCTGTCTGTGCTTGGTTACAACTATTCCCTTTTAATATTAATCTCCTTTACCTTTTGTTTTTATTATGCACTTTTATGTAGGATTATGTTCTGGTCTTGTAAATTTGTCGATGTGCAAATCATTGTATTGAATATAAGGATCCAATTTATGTAACTTCAATTAGTTCTGGATTCCCGGAAAAAAAATAGTTCTTGGTTGAGGGTATAGTTGATTTGAGTGGACTATACAGATTTAAGGTTGTTAAATTTAGTTGGTGACAATACAATTTTTGAGATCTTAAAGGCACAATGAAAGTGATATAATTATTATGCCATAAATATCTATATACTATATCATGGTTTAAAATTAGTGGTTTCACAATGTTGGAACCGTGTATTTGAATGGATATATTGCTTAACATGGTTACAATAGCTTAAAACGAGGGAATCCCATAGGGATGCAATGTGTGGTTACATTGTAGACATAGTGAAGCCTGGAGACGATATGAAAGTCATGACATTGAGAAACACAGTAAATTGCATTTAATCCTACATTGGTTTCTGAAACTTTTGAAAAAGCAGAATTTAAGTTTGGATGTTTTGATGGATAACAATCAAACAGTCAAAACCTGATTATTTGGTTGTTCCTTTGTACATTGATCTAAATCGAACTTCTCTTAGAATTGTTGAGTAATCCTTGAAAAGTGTAGTTTGACTTAGTTGGAGAGTTGGGAGATTGCATGTAGCTAAAAAGCAATTGAACTTGCAGGCATATTTTATAACCAACATGGAGCCAATGAAGTTTTGGGAGTTCACTTCTTGTATATTGGAAGGTCTTGGTTATGAGAGGTGTGTCTTGTTTCCCATTTCAACTGATTCTTTTTATTCATAACATGCAATTTCTCCATTGTATCTTAAGAAAGTGATCTTAGTCACTAGAAGTTCCTCTGCTTGTACTTTTCTTTTTCATATTTGATTCTTCATATTTAGTTGGGTGTTTCTGCATTTTAGTTGAGGGGTGGTCCAAATTTAGGACATATTGAAGGGCCTATGAAAAAGAAATCTGTGAAGAGCATATTTGAACTTGCAGTGTTAATTGTTAGTTGTGCTAGTGTTAAGTAGCCTCACAGGTTTTGGGCCCAGTAATATGAGGAGAAACAGTAATGTTGGACAGCTAGCACTAGCAGGAAGACATATTAGTTTTGGGATGCCTTGTGCAAGTTGAAGAATAAAAAAAATCTAAACTTTGTATATAGAATCCCTAAGCATCAATAAGGACGGGCTTCTTACTTGTAGTTGGTGTTAAAAGTTAAGGATGTGCATATGTTTTATAAGAAAAAAACAATTCCAGTTCACCATGTGCTTTTGGGAAGATTGTTATCAGGTAGTCCATTTAGTTTGTGTTCTGCTGAACAGTTTCGTAGTTGTTACTGCATTTGTTATTTTCCTTTGAACTTGGAGCATTGCTTTCTCTTTTTTTTCCCTCATTTTCAAGTTGAATGTTGTTTACAGACCAAGAATAAAGGTTCCTGCCTTTGCAATGTTGCCAATTGCCCATGTGGTGGAGAGGACATATAAGCTATTAGGCCCATATGGTATGAAGGTTCCACAGCTGATACCGTCAAGAATCAGGCTTCTCTCTTGCAGCAGATCTTTTAATTGCTCAAAAGCGAAGGAACAACTTGGCTATACACCCATTGTGTCACTTGAGGTCTGTGGACACATTACGAAAATCTATTTTCTCCATATCACGAACTTATTGGTATTTATCAATTTTGATGTGGTTATATACATCATATTTCCAAGTTTTCTAACTCTTAAGAGTTCCTACCCCATTATGCAGCATCCTCACTGTTGCTTCAATATATGAACTCTCATATATATTAGAATAATGGATGATTTTTTTAAACCTGTCCAGGTCCCCAAAATGATTCTTGTGGAGATTTTGAGTTCTCATTTGAATGAATGGATAGAGGGGAGGGGGAGGGGGAGGGGAGAGAGGCAAATTTTAAATTTTTCTTCGCATGGCGAGGAAGGACGGGGAATGGGGTGGAGTATTACTATTTGTTCTTTTCTTGATGGAGAATTTAATTACTTGCCAAATGGGGGGAGTTTAGGGGAATGATATATTAAAAAGTTCAATTGTTTTTTTCAATTTAAGGATTACCTTATCAAAAAATTCTAATAATCTTTTAAAAAGAGTATTTTAGTCATTTAAGCATTTTAACCTTCTATAAAATTTGGTTCCCCAAACAAGTTAGCTAGGTACTTTGCCCTCCCTTCATCTCCCTTCCTTACCATTACTAATTGAAAATTCTTTGCCCCTTGACTTCTCCTTCGATGCATAATTATATAGTTTTGAGTGCTGAGTTATTCAAATTTTGTGCCATAAATGTCAGCATTGCTCTTCCTCTCTAGCTGGATGTTGTTTGTTGACTGACGAGTGCTTTTTTTAATAATTAAATGTAAAGGCAATCGAATCACATGCCGCGGCTATAATTTTGAGTACCATCCTACAGTGTAAGCTTGTGGTTCACTTGATATGGTTTGACTTTCTGCAGGAAGCTTTAAAGAGAACACTTGAGTCATATTCACATTTAAGGGCTGAAAACCAACCTAAAAGAGAAGGGCCTTCTAAAGCTTCCATATATCTTGGCAATGGAAGAGGTATAAATGATCAATTTCTGAACCTCCCAACTATGCATGTTTCAGTGTGCTTTGACCAAATATATGCATGGTAGAAGCCTATTTATGATGTATTATCAGAAGTGCCTTGTAGAATTCACTGAGCTTAATCTTGCATTTTAATCACTTATCTCAATGGCTAGTTAATTTTTCAAGTTTAAAAGAACTGGTAGGTGGCAATGCATTAAATGTGGGAATGTTTGAAACTTGATGTGAGAGCACTGTTGCAGAGCATGGACTTAATCTTTGAACAAGTATTTTGGCAATTCAAGAGATATAACAGAAGTATACAGGCTTAGAACCTCGTGACTGAACATGCATTAAGTAATTTGGATTTTTTTTTTCTTGGAAATATATTGCAGTTACATTTATCATGGAGATTATGGTTTAACTTGAAATTAGCTTAGACACCAGAAATTACTTTCATCTGTTTTAAGGAAAATTTGGCAATAGAGATTTTTAGTGAGTGACTACTGCTTCAAAGTTTCTTGATTTGAGAAAATGGGTGTAAAATTAAGTTATTTGCTATTGATTTTGCAGTTGCTGATACTCTACTGTGGAAGGACAAAAAGCAGACATTTACAGCTTTATTGGTGCTATTTGCGATTTATTACAACTTTGTTGCATCTCAATCTACTATTGTTAATGCACTTTCAAAGCTTCTCTTGATGGTATCAGTCTTTCTGTTTGTCCATGGCAACTTACCAGAGAAAATGTAAGGGAGCTTCTCTTTTATTTTGCTTCTCTATGTCAGTCTGGCTCTCGTGCAGTTGTTAAAATTTATGAGAATACGTTATGTTGTGATTCTGTCCAATCAACTGGCCAAGTTGTGTCTTCTCCTGTGCGTTTGCTTCTTATTGCTGCTTATTTTTCTTAAAACCAATGTTTTTTTAAAAGAGAAATGATAAGTGCAGAAAACTCTTCACTATAATGCTCAGATGGGTTAAAAGTGGATATTATACCATCTTGCCTTAATAAATGGTCATCTCTCTGCTTACTAACAATCCTGCAAAGAGAACAGCACTTTGGATGTGAACATATTTTCATCCATGAGCTAATAGCTTACATCAGATGTGATTGATTTCAAGTACCAACTCACGGCTTCTGAATTTTATGTAGTGGCAGAAACAAGATAAGCTAACGATTCTGCACTTAGCACATACTATTGGTTAATTCAAATTTTTTCTTTTTCATTGCAGATTTGGATATTCAATTGAAAAAATTCCAGGGTCATATTTTCACTTATTGGAAACAAAGTCCCATCAAGCAGCTCTTTCAGCGGCTTCATCCTGGAATGCTTCTGTTAATGTTTTAAAATCACTTTGCAGGGAAAATGACTGGATGCTGTTCCTCAAGGTATATAATATTCTCTGGTCCTCAATTCATGTAGTTCACACGCGGTTCTCTGGTTGTAGTTTAATTTTTTATTTTCATTTGTATGTTTTTTCGTATTCTGAAATCTCATAGATATTGTGTCATTAGTGTGAAACCTGAACAAGCTTTTTAATGTTTGTATCCCTTGATGAATTTCTTCAGTAAATTAATAGTCTGACAATCTTACAAAATTATATTGTAATGTAAGTGAGCTTCAGTAATGAAAACTATGTTTCTGCTCACAACATAAACATGTCTAAGATTTTTATTATATAGAGCTCCTGACAGTCGATCAGTCAATCAGAGATGTAAAATACCTGATTCTTCTCAATAGCTTTACAAAAACTTTTAATGTGATTGATTCCATTACTGCATAAATGCATCCAGCTTCAAGCTGCCACTGTGCTTTGGAACAGTTATCTACGCTTATCCCATATGCTGCATTCTAAACAGGCTTGTGTCAAGGTTTATGGGTATGATTCACCACATTAATTTCTTTTTCTTTTCTTACTTGATAATTAAACAGGTTATTGTATGTCTGCTGATTCTTAGTTTCCTTGGAACCATTTCACTTCGGAGTTTATTCATCATTGGTATGGTCTCTATCCCCTTCTCTTTAATGTGTTGACGCATGCATGTACATGCATTTACTGATGCATTTCTTCTGAGGCAGGCTACTAGCTTGATTTACTAAAAAGACACAATTTTGGAGGATTTCTTTAGAATTATGATGTAGTGGACAGATGGTCGAATAATATTACAAAAGAAGAGGTCAACAAGAGTGTTTGTGGTGTAATTCATCAGACTTGTTTGTACAAAGATCTGTCATGAGTTAGAAGCTTATATTGGTCCTCTTCTTATCTCCTTGTATGAAACTACAAACATTTGTTGCACAACTACAACATCTCTGATAATGGGACCATTCTTTCCACACACACACACATCCACATCCACCCACACAACCACACCTACACACACATTTTTATTTTCTATACTGAGGATTGCATAATAAGAGGTGAGGTGGCTGTTAGGATTTTTGTTGTCATTACAAGAGTTGATTAGCACTGCAGCAAGTAGGTTTTATTTTTAGCTTGAATGCCAAAGCCTATGATGAGTTTGATTCGTGCCATATGGGGGAAATTGAATAGAATTCTTAGTGTATGAATAATGGGAATATCATATCATGGACCCATGTGTTTTGATATCGGCCAGTTTGTTTACTAATTGTTCTTTGTTTTCTTGTTTATTACTTGGGACTGAACCTAAATGACTGAAAAATTAACACCGAATCAAACCAATTTCTGAAAAAGTGAATTCAATTTGAAGTCCCATTTTATTAGTTGATGAGCTATTTTACCCTTTGCTTGGGATGCCATTTTATTCTTAGACCTCCACTTTTTTCTTTGCAGTTCTTAGCCACTTTTAACAGTGATTTTTGATCTTTTTATTGTTGCAGGACTTCCTATTGCCTTTGTAGCATTTTATGTGTATGAGAAAAACGAAGAGGCAATTGATGGTATGTTTCTGGAAGCTCTATCATCTGGGTGCAAGTTAAAATCTGATATTCCGAAAAAAGTTTTTGGTCCCAAGAAGAATGATTGATTGCTATCCCAAAGTTCCACTCATCGTTTGTGGCTCTAGCATCTTGTTCACCATTCATCAGCAGTTGATCCATTAAAATAATTACTGGGACTCTGTTCATTATCCTGCCATTTTCGCTCATGTGCAACCCCTCTTGTATCTTATTAGATCTCTCTCTGGCATTGACAATTGTAATTTCTGGACAATGCCAACTGCAATCAATGACACCAATAAGGTAAAGAGAGTTTATTTGATCCTCCCGGAGAAAACATTCCAGTCGAAGTTTATTCCAAAGGAAGCCAAGCAGCTTCTTCAGATAGTTCTCATCTGGAGAGTAGGGATCAACTGTTGGGATTGTTTAAGCCGCAAAGAATTTCTGCTGGAGGCACTTTTTACAGCCATGATGAGCACTGGTTAGGCATTTGAGCTTTTGTAACTGCAGACAATTTCTCTTCTATGTTGTGTCTATTGCATCGCTGGTAATTGTGGAGTTTTCTTCATTAGGGTTTGTCTGCAGATTGCTTGCCTGTGTGGTACAATGCTTTACTGTTGTTTTAAAGTTGATCAACGATTTTGTGTCTTAACTAGGGTGAGCATTTGATGAGATCCAGGTTATCGTTTCCTTATTGGTGCTTAGTTCCAAAATCCACCAGCTGATTTTTGTTTTGTTTTGTTTTGTTTTGTTGAGTTTATTTTTGTTAACTATCTATAAATTGAAAAGTTGCAATCCTGCATTCTTAGATTTGTTGAAACGAAAACTTGAAATTTAAAATGAGGTTTACTTATCTGAAAAAAACAAAGAGGTTTGAGTAATGAAGAAACGAACGTTGCGTTCTGGATAAAATCATCAGCGACGAGGCATCTGTTTCGTAAATTCTAGCCTAAAACAAAGTTTTCTTGTAAAATTTATTTTGTGTATTGACGCATGGGATTTGCTGGTGTATTACGGACTTGCTCTAATCATTGGGGAAAAAAAAGATTTGAATTAAATGCTCAATGACATTAAATGTCATGACTTTTATTTGCTTTTGTATTTATGATTTGATCTTTCGAAAATATCACCTAATAATATTATTTTTGTAATTTTTTGTATTTGTTGCAAGATTTAGTATTTTTATTAAAATAAAAGATAATTAATTATGTGATACTGATGACGTGATTTATTACTTGAGAATTGATAGTTATGTCATTACGTTATTAATACTACGTCATCGATTGTCTTTTTTAAATAGAAATATTAAATCGTGTAACGAATGCAAAAAAAATCATAAAAATGATGTTATTGAGTTTTATTTTCCAAAGGTCGAGTCATAAGTACAAAAATAAATAAAGATCGAATGTGAACAACCTCACACAAGCCCTCAAAGAGCAAAGCAAACAATTCCCTAAATCTCACATATGCTGTTGTTTAATTAAATATATTATTCAAAAATCAACTTCTGATGCTAAATTCTGTTGATCAATTTTTGTTAGAACAGCAACATATTTCTCTCATGGCACAGTTCATACTCATGCTTCTGAACTTTTTCCAACATATGAACTTCATTGTTTTCGGGAGACGTAGGTATTTATTTCAATTCAGTACAGCATTATGCTTTTGCATTATGATCCTCAAAATAGGTTTTATGCATTATGATCCTCAAAATAGGTTTTATACTTCAAGTTGAGGTTTAAGCATTTCTTAGACTTGATTTGACCTTAAAGAACACACAGTGGGGGCTAACATCCTCTTTTTTTTTGTTTAATCCATGATTCTACTATGCTTTTCTCTTATGTTTCCTTGTATGATCTGTAGAGGTCATAGTGATGTTCTTTTAGATTCTTTTTCTTGATCATGGGATGTTGTGACTTCATTGACTCCATTACTTTTCTCTACTTGTTTCTTCATGTTGCTTTAAACTTAAGCATGCAATGGCACGTTCCTTCTTTTTTTTCCTTTATGTTTCTTTGTTGGAAGTTTGACTGAATGTAATGAGAATATAGATATAGAGAGCTTTGCGGCGTCAGCTTCTTGAGAAGCTTGGTGGGTCATGCCATTGCCAGCTTGCCTTGAAAGACTAAACAATTGGCTTGCTTTCACCATTGTATATGCATATAAAAGCGTAAGTTTCTTTGAATGCTGCCACAAATTTAGATTTGTAGATACTGTTTCTTACTTTCTTATCAGTCTGTTTATTCAAAGCATGATTGATTCAAATTACAATTATCATATTGGAAAGTTTGGTATATTACGGGTTTCATTTTTGTTACATTGTTTTTATAAATCTAGGGAATGTTTTATTTTTTTGTCCTTTTTTATGAGCTTACACATATTATTAGTCGTTTTCAATGTTTGATTCTATAAAAGTTTATTTGTGACTCGGTTCGATATTAAACGCATCAAGTTTAAACAAATTTTTGATGCTTGAAACTTAAATAACTTGAGTTTAAATACTCTAAAATTCAGTTTTAATAACTTGCTAACAAACTTAATTGTGAGTTCATGAACAAAATAGATCCTGAAGAAATACCGGCTAGTTACAAATTATAATGCCGACTCTCTAGTACCACGCGAGTAGCAAGTAGCCAATAAATAAACACAATTTCTCGTTTCTTCCTTTTCCTACATCAACAAATAAAAGATTTGTATAGTAGACAAAACTTATAAAAGTTAATGCATGTTAGCGGGGAATGCATCTTTAAGTAAGCTCGATGTACAAGCTGGTGCTTTTAATGTCTCTTGCCTCAATTACGAGCTTGATTTCAGATTTATTAAGCAAGCTCGATTACAAATTTCAATCAATTTTTTTTATGATGCTCGAATCACTTGTGAACTCTCCAATTTTATGACAAGTTATACTTGAATAAGATCTAAATCTTAAGACAAGTTTGAGCTCAAATTCAAAACATTTTAACCATGCTGAATTTGAATATTTCAAAGCCCCATTTGGCTCGTTTACACCACTAATTATAATTTTGCACCTTCCCTTTTTATATATGTTCTCAAAAGAAATTCCATGGTTTAAGTAAAAATTTGTTTTTATTAATTTTACCTACATAGATTTAGTGGTGTTATATCAAATGCCATCACACCATGTCAACAATTAACGGGGTAAATTTAATAGATTAATTTTAACAAAAATAGAAAAAACAATGTATTTTTTTTGAAGATTAGGCATGAATGTTTTGATAAATTGGAAAGTTAAGTCAGAGGTAGGAAAGAAGAAAAGATTGGATGTTCATATTTTGATTATCAGATTGATTTTAACAATAGTGTTTACGTAGCTATTTTTTCATGTATTTGTTTAACATAAATTTAATAAAAATAAATTATAGAATTAAATTGTATAATAAAAAAATAAAGAGACCATACGATTTTTAGACCGAAACAAAATTTATACAAAATTAATAAACATCAAACAAACAGCAATCAGTGAAAAGAAACATGTCCTAACCCTGTAGGAACTGAAAGTTGCAAACGTGCGAAGTGGTATAACCCCAAAAACTTGTCGTAATATGATCATTGTATGGGAAGAAGACACAATAAATCATGAATTGTTGCCAACCCGGTCAACTCAACTCAACTCAACATATGCTGTTTTGAACTGCATTGCCACCAATTTTCAATCCTTTGCCTTTTCCCTTATGATCAGAGTCACATTAATTAAAACTTCCGCTATATAAGTTATTCAGAATTGTTTGGACAAGTTTAAAATACTAGTACATTTAACAATTTAATACCGTAAAACGGACTTGAGACCTAAAACTCGTTTTTACAAAAATTATTATAATTTTAACACATATATATATATATTGTATATTTTATTTTAAGTTACTCTAATTTAAACATAGAATTTAAATATGTTAATCGGTCCCGTTAGTCTAATAAAAACAAACATCAGTTAATGACTTGACGTCCATCACCAGTAAAGGGCACCAAATGTAGTTCCATGGAAAACGACCACAATCCGTGAGACTGTGACAAAGACACAACTACGCGTAATTACTTCTACGCCCATCACCTTTTCCCAAATCACGATTTTGTCACAATTATAACATACCAACTTCAAAGTCCAATTTTTATGTTAAAAAAAAAACTTCAAAATGTCTGTTTGATAAAATTAAAAATTAAGTGTTGAAAAAATTGAGTACTAATTTTTAAGTACTGAATTTTTTGAATCTGATTATAAAAACTGTTTGTTACCGACTAAAAATTAAGTACTGAATATAATTTAGTTGTTTGACAAATTAAATGGTAAATAATTGTAATATCTCGTATTTTTCTCCGATTAAATTTTTAGGTAAAAATATTTTTCCTCTTTGTTAAATGAACTTTTGTTAATTTTGTAATTAATGATACTTATTTTATTGGTGTTATAAAAATTTGGTATGGTAAAAATTTTGTTGAAATTATTGATTGGAATTAGTATTTTCAATTTCCTTTAATAATGGAATATTTTGTTAATTTTTATTAATTATTCCGAAAAATTTTTAATTTAATTTCAAAATTTATTTTTGAAATTTGAAGAATTAAATTTGAGTTTTTAATGTTAATTGGGTATTTAATAAAGTTTAGAAATGATTTGGAAAT
>CAODLS012385098.1:0-20728 GCA_948243855.1 Flueggea neowawraea | reverse complement strand
GGATCCATTCCACCAACCGGCCTTAGAATATATCGACCTCATCGTGAAGGAATCACGCCTGAAGCAACTCTTAGACAACGCAATCTTCCTCACCTTAGAGTTCTTCCAGCTGATGTAATATTTCCTGATATCTGCAATCTGTCTTTCATTTTTCTTTGCTGGGATTTTCTTGTTTGTTTGATGCGTTATTACTGAGAGAAGTTCCTTTCTCTTTGGACTATTATCATTATATTTGTTATTCAACCCTATTGAGTAGAGCTAATTGGGTTTTTCTGGTTGATGAATGCAGGGTGTAGCTGTACTTGAAATGGCTGATTATTATGAAGTAGAAAATCATGTAGATCATCACAGAGATATGCGCTTGGATATAGAGGACATGTCGTATGAGGTAAGTTATCTCTCTTCACTCCTGAAATAGGATTGCCAAATATAAAATCAAAGACCTAGGTGCTGTCGGCTCTTGGCATTTAATGCTGGAGATTCAAGATTTCTTTTAATCTTACAAGTTTATATGAAATGAATATTCGTTGTTCAACTCCAGGAGCTGCTTGCACTTGGAGAGCACATTGGCAACGTAAATACTGGATTGTCAGAAGAAACCATCAGAAGTCAATTAAAGACTAGAATCTGCATGTCATCACAAACTTCAATCAATTTGGAAGAGTCAGCTTCTGCAGATCAGGAATCTGATTCTTGCATTATATGCCAGGTACTGAATCAGTTTTAGCATAAGGTTTTACGTTTTGAACAAGAAACAAAAGGTTCACGTTTTCCTTTCACTTGGAAAACAGTCATTCTAATAAAATTATTTGCAACCTGCAGGACGATTACCAAATCCGGGACAAGATTGGAGTTCTGGATTGCGGACATGAGTACCACGCAGAGTGCTTGAAGAAATGGCTGCGCTTAAAGAACGTCTGCCCGATCTGCAAATGTGAAGCATTGACGGCAGATCGGATTCGGAAGGACAAATAGAAGTGTTGGTGATACCATCTTAGTAGAAAGTATAAAAATAAATTACAGGAAAGAGGTGACCAGAGAGGTCAATTATTCCAACCCTCCATTGCAGCTTTGCTTGGTCTTTGGACTAATTTAGTTGCTTCAACAACAAAAGTTGATATTTTGTTATGTATTTTGTAAATGAACTTGCACATAATTACAAACTAACAGTCACGATGTCTAAATCATTTATTTGTTGGCTCTGTATTTCTGAAAAAACCTGTACAGACTTTGCTCATTGTTTTGGCACCGAGTATGTTTACAATTCAAACTTCAAACTGCTGATCACACGGTTTATAAAAACGGGCGGAATTATATTTGAACTTGAAGAGTTGCTGTCTATTTCCAATTTGATTAGTGGTTAATGGTCTGGATTTTTAGTTCTTAGTTGTCTTTTAAATTAGAAGAATGAGCATTCCACTATATATTTGTTAAGTCAGTATAGTTAAATTGATAATGCATCGTATCACTGGCATGTTAGGTTAATCTAATTGAGTTAGTGTGCTAGTGAATTGATAATGCATCATGTCATTCGCATTTTAGGTTAACCTAATTGAGTTAATGTGTCGGTGAGTAAGGTGCATTGTTAAAAAAAGAATGAGCATCGATTAGTGACTAGTAGGGGTGAGCATTTTTTCACATGATCGAACCGTCCAACCCAAAACCGAACCGATTAGGTCGGTTGTTGCCCATCTAGAGAACTAGCTGGACAAATTAGACAGTTCTGTATTTTCATGAGAGATGCTGGATTTCCGGAGTTGAAGTTATTATTTTGTATTGGTGGAGTTGATAAGAGATCTCAATTGGAAATTGTGAAAACGGGTTTGCATATTGTTGATGCTACTCCTGCAAGGTTGAAGGACATAATTGCAAACAAAAACATGAATAATTTTCCTGTCAAAAAGATAATCTTATAATTTGATCAATAATGGCAATAACTTGTGCTGTTTTAATTTATGAGGACGTGATTATGAACACGCTTTCTTCCGCATTCAAAACCAACCTCATCTTAGTTCTTCCCAACAAACTTAAGAAAACTAAAGTAAACACCTGTGTGAGTGGGTTACTTCTCTATCCAACATGCTTTCACACTCAACGCTACAACAAATGTCAACTCTAGACATTTAAGATCGTGTATTTCCCACAATGATCTTATTAAAGATCATGTTTTTAGAGATTACATATTTCTTGTGCCATGTGGGTCTTAAGGAACTTATTCCTTATAGGATTTTACCAATGGATCTTATAATGACGTCTCGCATGGACTTACATTTCAAGTTCACTTCTCCTTGTGAAACTTGTACTCATATGCACTTGTCATTGTGCAACCATGTTCTTTACAAAATGATGCTTGCTATTGATTTGCTTAGACTTATAATAGACCTTCTCGATCCTTAAGCAATCGGGGTCGACTGTCACTAATGACTGTCGTAGGTTCTTTAGGTGGTTAATGCTAAGTGGATCATTCCACTTTGTAGCCAACCTTCCCATTGCACTGCAGATTATGAAGTTATGGTCTCAAATTCTCTTGCCACACACTTGTATGTGTTCTTTACTATTATGTGGGGTGACCTTTCTACCAAGAAAGAGCACATAATTAGGCATGAATTTTCCTATAGTCCACATCATTACGTGGAGTAGCAACTGTCTCATTTTATCACAAGCCCTTACAATGCCACAATATCTTGTAGTCTCTCTAAAGCATCCAAGTACCTCACTCACTGCTTTCCAACACCCTCTTTATGTGTTGGATCAATATTTGCTAGCTAACTTAGCTGCATAGTAAATTCTAGGCATTGTACACGCGTAGGCATTTACTACAAGACGTGGTCTTGTAATTAACACATGTACTCTATACTACAAAAGACATTTGTGTGAAGAACATTACTTACACGTTCTTCCTTTCATATAGTTTGTGAACACATGCTCTTGCGAAGAGGTTTGTTCTTAGTCATGGGGTTACCTATGGGTTATGCATTTCTGCATGTTGAAGCGTTCAAGTACTTTGTTAATCCATCTCATATGAAGAGGGGTAACAATCAACTCAAATGATCTCTTGGAGTTTGACTCTAAGGGAAACCCATATTATCAATCTCAAAGTTGGATCTCGACTAATCTTTGGAGTCATTCATATATGCTAGACCATTTATAACTACGAGTATTGTGTTCACACAAGTTAAGAATGACAAGATTTACCTAGGCATTATCATAACATATATGAGTATACCATTCTCTCAAAGAACGTCTAAGGTCATACATTCGACAATAAAACCATCATGTTAAACCATATAAGGTCTCCTATCCAAATTCTCTATTGAGAAAAGGAGTCTCTACATCCAATTGATGTTGTTCGAGGTATAGACTATTCCGAATGCTAAGGTTTACTCGATAAAGGTAAATCTTTCAACAAGGTGGTCTTTCCATTCTTGTCGACTAAATCCCTTTGGCGATTATAGATGTCTTACTCTATCTATCGCTTATGTATCCACTTATCTCCAATGGGTGTTCACCCTTTTGGCAGATCAACCAGTTCTCAACATGATTCAATCTTAAATTTCATTCGCACTTCCATTGTTTTAATCCATACAATTTTTACTGGGATGAGTGAACCTCTAACATACTCTCAAGTTCGTCCTTGATTTGCAGTGTTACTAAAAGGATCACGATTGATTCATTTATTGAAAAATGTCATCGTGAGACTTTATCCCTTTTAGGTCTATGCATTTTTGAATTGCTCCCACTAGAAAATATGAATTAGGCTCAGAAAAATCCGCACACACTTGAGGTATATGAGATAAAATTTGAATCGCTCCAAGACTTTTTCGATGTATCCCTTTCGAAAAAAGAGATAAAAATCGCTCGGATCAATCTCTTGAGATTTTTAAACTCGAGGGTGTAATCTACATTACCTAACTTTCTTCCTAATCCCTCATTCTTCTCAATAATTCTCCAACTCAGATGGAGTGATCCTGAGGGTCTTAGCTCCTGAGTCTCAAGCAAAGTGAAATCATTTTCACTTTATCTCAGTTAAGAAATCTATTCACTAAGAATGTGATCTTCTATAATGTGTCACTATGCCATTTTTCATCATCTCACAAAGAACGTATCATTTTGACACATTTAAGTATCTAAAACCTTAAGCCTCTTCATCGTTATTGACAAATGAATTGTGGAAATTGGCAATACATCTCTTGGTTTCAAGTGGTTTAGGTTATATATTCGACCAATCCATAACTCATGAGATATATAAGTAACGAACTTCAAGGTGCAAAAATAAACTATTTATGCTCATTTTCCTTTCATCATATAAAGCTTTGGACTCATCTTATAGATGTTTATGACCCTAGTCGATCCATAAAGCTTTGTTTGATTATCATCTTGACCTGCAAGAATTAAGAACTAACTTGACCATTCTTACTTATGAGAAATCAAATAGATATGACCGCACCTTCTACAGTCATATATACACTAAGTGATGAAGCAGAATGCTTTAGCCTTGCCTTCTCAATCTTTTTGACGTCAAACATCAAAAGTGGATTAATAGCAATGAGAATTCATCTTTAAGTGCTTCTTGAGATCATTTCTTCTCTAGTATTCCCTTTTGGAATGCTCGTAATTAGACAACTTGAAATTAAACAATTGCCTAATACTCCCATTTGAGCTAATCAATGTACTCAATTATGCCATGTGGTTGATTTACGTGCATTAATTTCACATAATCCCTCATGACTATGTGAAGTAGCAACGAATAGAAACTAGGACTTTTAATAGTCCGACTCTTTACCTTGACTAAGAAACCGCTTTTAATGCCAAAGTAGCACCCCACTCAAACACGGTCTAACAAATGTTGTTATTGTATAACACAAGTTGAAGGGAAAACTCCAAAATGATTACAACAGAATCTAATGTAAGAAAAAAGTTTGACTTTTGTACAAGGCTAATTCTCACATGCCAAATCCTTGAACTCCCACTGTCGAGTTTTCCTTACATGGTCAACTTGTTCCTTCTTAGATCTAGTTAGATTCCAATGAAGTCATGTCAAAACTTCATTGTGAAGATCCTTAAAGTTGCAACAACTATTAACCAATGACGAAATTCAAGTATGAACATTGAACAAGGTAACTCTCATCACTTGCATGCGTTTGAGCAACATACCCTCAAAGATGCATCAACTCATGCATGGTACGCCTTTGGCAGTTAACATTTTTTACTTGCAAAATGTCTACATTGTTCATGTTTTGGGATTCCCACAAAATTCTGTCTAGTCTCCACTTCTTAAGGAGTTAGGTTCTTAAACATTTTCTTTACCTTTGTATTGAAATTTATCCAATAGAATAAGACATCATCCAATTCATCACGATTTCATATTTGAGATAAGCATGGATTAGGTGCAACTCGATTTTCTCCTAATTTCTAGGCAAGAAATGGATAACAGCTTGGACCTTGTACTTGATCAAACTATGACCAATATACTAAGTTCTCTAATCATATAGGCTTTATGCCTCTGCTCACATGATTAGGACATTTGTAACAAGTATCAACGTCAATGATCAAAGAACGCGAGCTCTAGTTAGTGTCACGCCAATTAACTGCTCCATAAATGTAACATGTAAATTCATTGCATCTTGATACTTGAAAAAATAACCAAGTGATTTCATCGTTCTTTGTACAAACAAGATGGTGGATGTAGTAGAATTTTCTTACTTCCACACTTCATAGACTTTGATCCAAAATATGTTGAGTGGTATTCTACTTCTCCTTGAATTCAATCATTGTCAAGTTCAAAGGGCACGAGCTTTTCCTCTTAGAGTACACACTAGATTTGCATAATCTAGGATTTACGATTGTTGCCGCATAAGCCCAAAATAACTTAACATACACTTTTGTATGGCTCGACATATAATCAACCTTACAAGTAGTGAGTAACACAAATAAACTTGACAAACAACAAGACATAATTGCACATAAGTAATTCATAACAATACACCTATATTTACTATCTAACCAAAATTAAACTACTATAGCCTCTTATTAGGCTTTAAATGTACACTAGGTGCACATTTACCATTTCGGTCTTAATTATTAACATACTTTATTTAATTTTATAGACAGTAAATAATAACTATTTGGATTTACTTTTAAAGTCCACATGATTTAAGAGAACCTATGTTGATCATCTCAATTATCAAGGTAAACTCAATAATTGGACAATATATTCAACGTACAAAAAATATTTCATATTAAGTTAAGGTAAATCAGCATGATAATAAGACAAAAACAATAAATAAAATTATCATCATTTATTGAACCAACATGCATCCAAACAATTAATCTCAATGTTAATACACGTACGTCAACATTGGATAACATTAACACACAAATAATGCTTAAGAAATTATCCACATAATAATACTACACGAATATAGGATTTAGCCTTTGTCTACCAATTGCGTACACAATGAACCTTTTCCAATGTGTTAAAATAGAATTCATAAGTGGTCATTCCAACTTTTTGAGAATTCTATAAATCATACAACTATAAAGTGGATCTTCCACTTCTCACGATCTGTCTTTTCACGATCATGGATCGATTTTGGACAAACCAATCTCAATTCATTTTTTACTTTCTAGAATCACTAAGTATCTTTCCACGATACTTAGGAGATCATATTTTCATGAAATTCTAGTATGGACTAATGACATAATCAATATCGATGATGATATATCATAATCTTTTATGAAATAAGAAAACCTTCATCACAATTGCACACTTAATGCACAATTATATTCTTCCCTTTATGACCACAACCGTCTCAAAATACTCACTTTGAAAGTCGTGCAAATTCTCTCTTAATTCGCACTTAGTTCAATGCAATATGGTTTTGCCCCATTTGTTTACTTGTAATAAGTTACAAATAAAACAGGTATATACGTACTCGCATATTACCCAAATAATTGAAATCTCGTTCCAATTATCTAAATGAGAACCATATTTGCACGTTCTCAAAATAAATTGTTTTGAAACTAATTTCCAAAAATAATTCTTGGCAGGAAATGCAATTTTCACAATTTTTAAACAACTTTTAATACACCAAAAAATTGGGAAAATTAGTTTTGGAACTTAAAAAATTATGAAAAATATAACACAAATTTCATAAAAATCAAAATTTTAATTCTACCAAAAAGTTTGCAAAATTTGGTGGTCGAGACTGGCGTCACGCACTGACATGGACCACGTGTAGCTTTCACACGTGTCCACCATCATTTTGCCACGTGGCACTATCACGTGAGGACACGTGTTACCTAATGACACATGTCAGACCGTGATTGGCCACCTTTTGCTAATGTGGCAATGTTGGGGTACATGTGGCATTGCCACGTGTTATGCCATGTGACGACGATGTAATACCCCATCTGTTCCTTATAGCTTCCCTGTAGCAATCCATTCATTTCAGTTCATTTAGATCAATTCCTTTGATGTTCGAGATGTTGATTAAGTGCTTAAATATGTTTAATGATGTTAATTTTGCAATTTTGGGTGTTGTTAAGCCTGAGGAATGATTCGACGCATGTCCGAAAGCGAAAGAAGTGGAGGAGTGTTATCTGGCAAGGCATAACGTACGTTGATGAGGACGTAGGTAATTTGGGTTTCTGATGATCAACGTACATTGTCAAGTGGAAGACGTAAATTGATCCTTGTTAACATAAGTTGGCCTCAACAAAACGTATGTTGTGTCTTTATTTTTCAGATTCGAGTCCACTGGAAGCAATATAACATATGTTGTCCCTTTGGGGACGTACGTTGTGAACCCATAAGGTTCATTGTGACTTAGAATGTCGTACGTTGCCTTTAAAAATTGCTGAAATAGTGCATTTTGATCCGTGGATGCTATTTAACACAAAACTCGACCCATTCGGCCTTCATTCATCATTTTTGTCTGCTTAGGATATCTGATCTCTGAAAAAGCTGTTTATTTTATTTTCATGTTTATTATATTTATATTATAAATTTATATTTAATAGGATATGATTGACTTAGTGATTAATTATCTATTTTGTATTCTTGTCTGCTTGGTATCTGTTACCTATATGTCTATTTTAAATAGTAGTATAATGAGAATATGTTCTTTGACTATTATATGTTATGTCAGCGGTGCATCCACTATTACTTGTCTGATTCTGCATTTATGATTTCTGCAAATAATTATTATTAATTATTCTGATTTGTGACACCTATGCCGCGGGGGTAAACGTGGACTTTGGTATACCATTGTCTGCAAGCACATGTGATTTGTTGCCTGGTGTTCGTAGTCCATCTTTTTGATTATGTTTACTTCTGGTGGCAATAGTCCACATTCGATTCTGTTTCTGATTTTGGAAGCTTGTCCGTTTTCTTCTGATATAATTTTGACTAATGTTGGATATATACTAAGTTTAGGAAGTCTATTTTATTGTTCATTCACCTGTAGTATATTGGTCATGAGTCTGGCGGAGTATATCTTGTTGGAGCCCGTGGACTAATAAATATTATAATAAATACACTTGTGGATATACTATTTGATCAGTTTTATCACTTTCAACTTTGAGACCCTTAGAGTGATAGTACTATTTTGAGCCTATAAGGCTGTCAGCTGATAGCCCTTTTGAGCGAGGTACAGTGTAGTATCTTAAGGTTGGTAGTCTATTTCTGATTGGATCTTGTCAACACAGTTTTAATTTAATACAGGTTTATGATCAGTAATTATCAGAACTGTTTGGTTATATAATTGATAATAAGATATACAATACATAAACTTCTGCATAATCTGTATAATTAGGATTTACATAATTTTATGATATATATTTTGTCTACATTCTCACTATTCAGGCATGATACCTGTAGTGCACAATAATGTATTAAATTCAGTGCTTAATGATTAATTTGAAATGAATAAGAAGAAATAATAGATAGATTTGCGTGAATGCATGTTAAGATTTTTTGCTTGTTTTTCGATATATTAATTATTTTGCTTGACTGTATATTGTTTGCTTTTGGTGCGAAATGTTTTCAAAATGATTTTTTTGGAAGTAATACTAGTATGTATACAAGTTTATACTTATAGTATATGATTATATACATGCATGTAGTATTTTTTTTTGAAAATGTTTTCAAGCCAGTTATGTGATTCCCCAAAGGCGATCTAGAGTGTTGTCCTCACTGAATTTTACTCACCTTCTTCCTTTAACATTTTCAGGTGATTTTGTTGATAGTGACCTTTCGGCATGCAACACTCACTGAGGTATTCATAAGTAGTAGTGAGTGCCCTTTTGTTCGGGCCCTAGTCTGTCTTTTGTATTAGATGCTCCACATCGGGATACTTGTGGGTGTATGATTCTATATAATTATTTGGTATTTTAATATAATTTCTTATTTAGAAATATTATTATTTTGAAAATTTATGTTTTAAAGAAGTTTGGACATCTACTTATTTATTAAATTTTAAAATGGTTTTAGAATTGTTTGCAATAAATTTTGGATATACGTTCTGTTCTCTGAGGCTTGTGCGGGATGAGCCGGGCCTACGGTTCGGTTCGTCTCGTATGCTAGTCATAATCCGATCTCGGTTCGCGACAAGGCAGCTTCCATGTGGAACCAGCTGTCATTTTCGACATTTTATTAGATAGGGTCGTTAACGTGGCTAACACATCATCGCCGCCACGTGGCGCCCTCGACCACGTGTCCTCTTCTTGTTGGACCTCTCCGCTAAGGTGTTTGTCTAGTTAGTATCGCCACGTGTCGTGTCCTCACTAGTCCATGTGTCTTACACATGTCATTTTCTCAGTGGTCCCCGTCACATACACATGTCGTTATCTTAGTGGTCCAAGTTTTGTGCAGTTAACTTTGACTATCACTAGCCTCTGCCATGCGTCACTTCATGAGTGGTCCATGTGGTTAGCTTCAACGAATCACAGATCGCCACATAGCCTTAATTGATCAGATGAACAAATTCATTTGTGCCGTTTACCCAATATTTTTAGATTGAATTTCTAGCGATTTGATGATCTTCCTGGTGGAATTTCACGACGAAACTTGGATAGGTTATGTTTTTGAGGTGGCTGATCTCAACAATGGTGTCAAAAATTCAAAAATCCACCTTCCAGTTTTCAGCTCTGGACAGACTCGAATCAAAACAGACGATTGAAGCAAAAAATCGAATACAATAAAAACATTGTAGGCATTCTAGGCAGAGACCAAAACAAATTCTGAAACATATTACAAACAATTTGTGCCTCGCTCTGATACCAATGAAGGAAGCCACTACCGGTTTAACTAATAAATATTATAATAAATACGTTTGATTTACTAGCCTCTCACATAACGAAAGATAACATATAGTTGTCGACCAGAGTGCTTGACTATTCCACAGTTTAAATGCCACATGATATTTGTACAAGACTCGGTGGGGTAGGAAGAAGAATGAACAATGCCCAACCACATTTAAACTAGATTATTCAGTTCCATAATAATGAGCAATGCCCAACCACATAAATTCACGTTATTCGTTACCTAGATTAGGACTAATGTGACACACTATTAATCCTGAATAACAATAAATTTTCTCAATCAATCAACCAACGAGCTCTTATCAATCAATCAACCAATGAGCTCTTATCAATCAATCAATCGAAATAATAATAAAGGAACTAAGTCACATAACTGAATAAATACCTAAAATACTCAATAAAATATATAAACATAAGTCTCACAACATATTAACCTTGAAAATATCTCAACTAGAGAATTGTTTAGCTAATCAAATAAAAAAGAAACATGCAAAATATGAAAGAATACAGTTGAGGGGCGTGCTGCCCCTTTAGTGTCACGACCCAAAATAGGGCCATGACCGACGTACGAGGTGAACCGTCTATGGGAGCACGACCCATCTCGCACAAGCCTCAGAGAACAGAACTAAAAATAATTTATTGCAAATCCTATTAAAACCATTTTCGAAGGTTGATAAATAAATATAAAAATTTGTTAAAACATAAGTTTTTCATAATAATGAAATAATTGATAAATGATAAATCATACTTAAATATCAAATAAGTTTATATAAGATAATCCCACTATAATACCGGTGTGGAGCAACTAAAAAAATACATAACTGAGCCCGAACAAAAGGGCATTAATTGAAACTTCAGAGTGCCTCACCGAAAATGAATGTTGAAGGACAACAATCAATCAAAATCACCTAAAAAATAAGAACAAGAGAAATAGACAAAAAAGAAAGAGGTAAGAACCCTAGTGAAGAAAAGACACTCTAGAGCACCTCATGCGTGTCTCACAAAGACCATTTTGAAAATAGTTAAAAAATACCGCATGCATATATATATATATACACGCTAAGTATAGATAATAGTTTTGAAATTTATTTCGAAATCGTTTGCAACCAAAGAAAACAATAAACAAGTAGACATATTAAAAACTTGATTTCAGATTTAGGCAGAAAGTTTTCATATTATGCAGAAATTTACTTTTTATGCAGAAATTTTCGTTTTAGCAAAACGTGTTATGTAAAACCAGTTTCCAACTGAACAGAGCTAATACTCACTGATCATATTCTCGTATTATACTAAAACTGTGTTGACTGGATCAATTCAAAATAAAATAGCAACCTTAGGAGTCCAAATGATACCCGACTCAAAAGGGCTAACAGCTGACAACCTTAGAAGCTTAAAATAGTATTCTGTCCACCCTAAAGGTCACTAAGCTATACCAGAAGAAACTGATCTAATTATATCTGCGAGCATTTCAGTCTACGTGCTCCAGCAAGATCTACTTCCTCAAACTACGGGAAAATATACTACGGAAAAATGAGCAACAACACATGCTCACCAAATGTATCTGACATGGGACCAAATCCAAATCATATGTGGACTCCGCCACTAATAAAAAATATGTGGACTCCGCCACTAATAAAAAATATGTGGACTCTGCCACTAGAAATGTCTCATACGTGGACTCCTCGATGAGACCAAACTTACACGTGTGTTAGCTAGGCACACGAGTCACCACGTACCCTAATGACTAAGTGTTACCACCTATCCTGGTAAATGAGTCTTCACTATGGTATATCAAAGGTTACGCTTAACTCCGTAACATAGGTGTCCCGAGTCAAAATAGTTAATTAAATTTTATACCAAAAATTTAAATGCAGAATTTAAACAGATAACAGTGGAAGTACCACTGACAGATCATGCAAAATCTAATTTGCGGAAATCAAGAATCGATTTCAAAGAATATAAATATTTTGGAAATATTCATATAAACAGGTCGATACTCACTTTCAAAAACAAAGCCAAATCTAGAAGCCAAAACAAATCTTCTTTTCCAAGAAGTATGACTTCAGAAAATATCCTTTGCAGAAAATTTTTTCCTTGTTATTGATCAAAATGCTTAGATCAGCTAAAAACGTTTGTTTTGAAATACAAAACTATTTCAAACATCAAAAAGTATCCAACAGGATTTCATAACAGAGATTTTCACATAATTCAAATTTTAGTATTTTCTATCTTTTATTAATTCCAGATTACATGATTATGTTGAAACATGTCAAAAATAATATAATTTAGAAAACACAACCTATGTGTCTGAAGATGCCATTTCACTCACTTGAAAATCCAAGCTGAATGGCCCAGTCATGTACCACTGGTGGCTAGCTAACCTCGTTGACCCGAACACGAAGCTGAAACAATTACTATGACAGAATAAAAAATATGACGATGGTGGTACTGTGGCAGTACCAAAATGCAGGCTATGCAAATGCAAACTCAACCCCGAAAACCCATTCTGATTGAATATATAACATTCTCGTCTCCAAAATCAATCATCTTGTAAAATTATAATTTGGTCCCAGACCTATGTAAAATTATGTTTTAGTCCCCAAACTTTTAAAATCACAAAACAATCCTTAAAGTACTCTAAAATTATAAACTAGTCTTCCAAGTAGTCAGAATTCCCAAATTAATCCTCTAACTCTAAAAAATTACAAATTAGTCGCCAACATGCTAAATATTAGATTTGATCCTCAATTCATTCAGAATTATAACAAATTACAGTTTTGGTCCTATCGACAGAAAACGACACCAAAACATTCCTAAATTCAAATTGATCGAAACCCGACATTCCAAGCAACCCACATTGACTCTAATCGATCTCCTAAACTCAAATATAACCTCCATTTCAACAAAACAACTCAATATCAGCATGAAAAATCAAATCAAAATTCGGATTTCTAAGCTCCAATAACAAACAACATCCATTCTTAAATTTTCACTTAGTTTTATGTTTCTCCATGCCCCACATACCCAAATCAATCAAAAAAAAAACTTCAATCTAGCCTAGAATCCATGCAAAAGTGAACCCTAGCCTCAAACATACCCATTTTTGTTCTTCAACTTCTCAACCAAGAAAATGCATTAAATGGAAGAACAAACCAGGAGAAATTGATAAACTTACCTCAGAAATGGAAGAGGAACCAATGGGAGCAAGAGAGGACAGATTGAGGGCGGAATTGGGTGAAAAATGTGAAGAAGAATGAAGGAAAATGAAGAGGGATCGGGTAGGAAGGTTTTATAAACACAGCAGGTCAAAATGCAGTGTTTTGGGGCTGTTTTAATTGACGAAACACGCGTTTCGCATCACAAAACGAGTGTTTCATGCCCAAATTGAGCTGAGACGCACGTCTCAGCATGAGAGACATGCATCTCACTCCCTGGGTGAGACAAACATGCGTTTTGTTACTTAACGGGAGTTTCAAAAGCTGAAATATGACGAATCTATTTTGCCCACTTAAACCGATCGAATTCGATCGATATCCAAAAACTCCAAACACTATAAAACACCATTTAAACATTCAATATCATAAAAAAATATTCAAGAATTTCCAAAGGTCAAATTGAACTAGATCAGAAAGCTACGAAGAACCTAGTCGAAATGTATGGGGTATTACACTTAAGGTAATGAAAAGCCTCCCAAATAATGGGTTTAAGAGAGTATTTATATGTGCTCTACCTCAAAACATAATCATAATGTAAATAATATTGATAAAATAATAATAATAACCCTAATGTATTGTTCCAGCAGTAAAAATAGGTCAGCATTCTTCATACACATCCATAAGGCTCAAAAATCAAGCCCAACAGTGACAACACGAGGCCCAATGCAGAACCAGTCAACTCAGTCAGCGCATCGCTATAGCATGGTCATGCCAAAGTGCCTTCCATGCTGAAATGTGCCCAAAATCGCTCCAAATCCACGCGTTTCACCAATGTTCCACCTAAAACATCAAAGAAGCGAAAATACATAAAAAGACACGAATAACAACAGTTTATGATGCAAAAAAAAAATAAAATGCAACATTAAATATGCCTAAAATGCAACCTATCATATATTTGTGTGCTTCCCCCTATATTATTTTAGATTTTTTGGCAAATTTATATTATTTTATTTTAGTTATACAATAATATATATATATATATAATTAATTAAATAGTTTTTTTAAAAAGTAATTCTCTTATATGTAAACTCAATTAGGCTAAAGCTACATATGAGCAACCAACATGTAATTAACTAAAATAGCCAACATGTTGTCAGTTTCAGCGGCAAACATGTTCACCGAATAAAATTATTAATATCTTAATTTCTAAAAGTGATTATTTATTTCTTATAAATAAATAAATACTTACCTATAAGAAGTTGACTAAATTGACCTTGTGCAACATGTTTTCCACTTGCGTATTAATCATATGTTTGAAGAAAAACAAAACAAAACAAAGAGGCTTACGAGATGGTCCAACCTTACTAGATATTGAACTCACAAAAGGTCGGGCTTAGGCTAGCATTCTGGCCCTACCCAATGTAATAGGCCAGAACAGTGGTTGATGAGTAAGAAGAAATTAAGTCTAGTGGTGAAGTTGACCATGTCATGACGTGAAAGGCTCCTGAGGGAGAAAATGGTTGTGTTAATATTGATAAGGGTTAAATCCTTTGTCATCCTTGAGGTATAGTGAAATCTTCTCTCTGGTTCCTGAGTTTTGAAAAAAGCTCCTCTACCCTCATCAAGATTACTTGATGCGTACAAACATTAGTGCATGTCCGTTAAATGTATTAGATTTTGACAAAAAGGTCTGTTTTACCCTTATCCAAACAAACCCACATTTTTAAAGTTTTTTTCCCATGGTTCAAGCCAACCAAACTAAAACCCATCTCTTTCCTCTTCCTCTCTGTTCTGCCACCTCCTCCACCACCATCTTCTCACTCTCTCACAACTCCTTCCTCTTCCCTCCTCTATTCCCCCACCACCCTTTTCTCACTTTCTCACAACTCCTTCCTCTTCTCTCTTCTATTCCCCTACCAACTCCACCACCCTCTTCTCTCTGTTTCCACCATTATGGCCGACCACAGAACCTAAAAAACGACACCAACTACTTCCAAAAAAATTTGAGAAAATAATAAAAAATCAAAATGCCGCTATACGCTCTCCTGCTTGATAGATTTTGTCAACATATTTGAAATCTGATCTTGTGTCCCATAATGAACCAACTCCATACTTCCTTCCATTGTGAGATCACATAGAAAATTAAAATGAACATCTATATGCTTGCTTCGTACATGCATCAATGATGGGTGTCAATCTAGCAAATAAAACTCTTTCATAAAAATATTTGAGCACAACAATTAACATGGCCGATCCACAGAGACCACCAAAGAATTGTTTATTCACAAAAGACAAAAAAAAAATTATGTTATGGGAAATATTTATGAAGCCCAAAATGTAAAGCGACAAAACTGAAGATCATAATCAAGAAGGTAAAAAATGCAGCAATTTAAATATAAGAAATTCAATAAAGACAAAGGCCTAGCAAATGTACTTCTCTGTTCAATCCAATGAATTGATCATCGAAACTAAAAATAATTACTGAGCATTCGAATAGACAGAGTTATAGTTACCAGTGACTAGGGATGTCAATGGCTAGGGTATACCAATACACTTATCCGTACTCGTTGTTTATGTTATATACCCATACCCTTCCCATACCCGTGAGGATAATAAAAATTATTACCCGTACCCTACCCACATGATATCTGTTTACCCGTAGGGTACCGATTTACCCTTAGTTTAAATTTAATTAATTAACTTAACAAATAATATACTATCAATTTAGAACAATAGATTAGAAAAATACCCGAGATAATATGAAATATTATTTTCACACAACATACTATAAAAGTTATAATTTATAATCAAATGTAGTTAATGAAATAGCAATGTGATAAGTTATTAGTTGAAATTTCTAAATTGCATTTTCACGGACTTGTCTGAAACTTGTTTAATTTTTGTCTAAACTCTGTTTATATTTCATATTTTTTTAAAACTTCTTTATAACTTATTTATACGTAGTTTATATGTTATTTATAGATTTTTTATATGTTATCTATATATTGTATATATATTTTTTATATGTTGTATATATGTTGTTTATATGTATTATATATATATTTATATGTTGTATATATGGTATGTACAAGTTACAAACATAGCAAAAAAAAGTTATATAATTAATACTTGTATGTTCTGTATCTCTGTAAAAGATATAAAAATTACAAACATAAAATAAACAAGTCATAAACATAGTATATACAAGTTACAAATATAATATAAACAAGTAATACTAATACTTGTATGTTCTGTATCTCTGCAAAAGATATATAGGTTACAAATATAACATAAACAACACCTTAATTTTTGAAAAATAGAACAACACCAATAGAATATCAACAACATTCCAGCAATATATAAAGAAGAGTTGATAAATTTGAAAATATGCATTTGTGAATTTGAAAAAATTGAAAAGTGAAAATGTAATATGCAAAAGTGGGTAGTGCAAAATAAATATTGTAAAGTATCGTAGGTGTATTGTGTAAAACCTGTATATGTAATACATATGTGTGTGTATGTGTGTATCCATATATATAATACATATATATAACATGTATATATAGTACGTAATATATATATATGTGTGTGTGTGTGTGTGTGTGTGTGTGTGTGTGTGTGTAAATATGTATTATATATATGTAGCATGTATGGGTAACGAGTATGAGAACGAATATTACCCAACGAGTAAAGGTACGAGATAGGGTATTCTTATATCCATACCCTACCCATACCCGCACAGTAAAATACAGGTATTATCCGTACCCGTATCCAATCAAAGTGGGTAATACTGACGTTGACTGGGTACTGGTAGAGCTGGTACCCGTCGGGTAAGGTATAAATTGCCATCTCTACCAGTGATACACTTAAATAACCAATCTCTTCTGACTTTATCGGTAGTTCAGGGATTCCCTGTAAACTACTTCTCTTATCAACTAGACAACCTTCGGGATGCCCTGACAAAGTTTAATCTAATGACAACAGTAGGGACCAAATGGACCCTTATCATAGCCAATGAAGTCGAAAATTCCGTAAATTATTTAAACTAGATTATTCAATTCCATAATATGAAAGATGAGAAACCACAAATAGACAAATTATTTGCTACATATACTAGAATCAAGGAGAGACGCTCTATCAATCCTAAATAGTAGTATATTATTTGGTCGACTAATCAACTGACCACATTAAACAATCAACACAAATAATAGTAAAAACTCATAAGGCACATGAATTGAATAAATACTCGAAATGCTCAATAACAAATAAGAATGTAAGTCTCACAACCTACTTAGATTGAACATCGAAAGTACCTCTACTAAGGTGCGAGTTTAGTTATATATGTTGAGAGGAAAAAAGCCAATGAATATGAAAGACTATTATGTTCTATCCGTGACTACTTCTAAAAACAAGAGAGGATGGGTTTATATATCTCTTTTTTTTTAAGGAATATATGTCTCTTTAAAAACCTATTTCTCTTAAAACATAATTACCAAATAGTAATTAAAAATGTACTTTCTAATTTCCTAGAGCAAATAATGAATAAAAGCCTACAGTCTCGTCATCTAATCAACAAATTCGGGGGCCCAATCGTCCAAATCGGGTGGCCCATTAAACATCAAATTCAGCCCAGTCTTCACAGCTCATATGACATGGTCACGTCGTAACACAGTCCAAGCATGTCTCTCACCGAAAACAACACCATTTTTCACCATTTGCTAGCCTGTTCACCTAAATAACAATGAAAATGAAATAACATAAAAACACAAGTGTAATAACTTGAATAATTTTGGACTAATTTTGGGTCAATTTTCCATTGAAATTTTTTTTCGAATTAATTATTTTTGAAGGATTAATTTTAATTAAAAATATCATTAAATTAATTAATGATATTTTGGAGTGTTAAATTATTCTTTTATGTTAATATGATTTTTGGAGTGTTTTGGGAAATTAAATTAAGTGAAAATTGGTTAGAATTGAAGAAAGAAAGAAAATTGGAAGAAAATAAAATAAAAACTGAACTACAGGTAGTTCAGAAAGTGGACCAAACGGTGTGTCGTTCGCGTCACCAAACGACGTGTCGTTCGAGTCCCCAGACGATCGGTCGTTCGCGTCCACAGTAACCCAATTCTCATTAAACGAAACGACGTCGTTTTGCCAAGCAAAAATGACACCGTTTTGAACAGACTCCAGCAGCCCAGAATTTCCTTTTTCTTTCTTCTTCCTCGTTTTCTTTCTTTTCTTTCTTTCAACCGAACCAATCTCTCTCTCTCTTTCTCGTTTCTCTCTCCATCTTGTCTCTCTCTCTTCCTCGTCGGCCAAATCATCCACCGGAGGTAACATCTCTCTCTCTCCTCTTTTCTTGGGTTAATTCTTGCGTTTTTTTAGAGAGATAAATCGAATGGATTTTTTATTTTTGGAGCTATTTTAGGATGATTTTCGGATGAATTTTTATGGGGTTTTGATGGGGAGAGTTAGAGGAACATGAATTTAGGTTGAAAATGGATGAATTGTTGATTTTTTAGGGATGAGCAATTCGGTCCGAATTCGATTTGGATCATTTGGCTCTGTTTTTGGATGAACCGAGGGTAGATTCGGACTCCTAAGATGATTTTGAGTTGAATGGTATGGTTGAAATCATTGGGTTATGTTTGGCCCGGGATTAGGGACTATTTGGGGTTGTTTTGTGACGAAAGGACTAAACATGGAATTTTCCATATTTTGAATATTTTGAGGACTGAAATTGATATTTGACATTTAGGGAATGAATATGAATTTTACATAATGGCATAATTATAATTTTGGAGAATTTGGGGTAAAATGGTAATTTTAGAAAATAGATGGATTAAATATTAATTTTAAATTAATTAGAGAATTAAATTAGAAATTCTGAAATGGTTTGGAGACTAAGATATAATTTTTTGATATTTTGAGAATTAAATAGTAATTTTTAAAAGTTCGAGAATTGATCTATAATTTTACACCGAGGTGTAATAATTAGACAGTTGTGATAGATTTTGGGCCGAATTAATTTTCGGAATTTTTAGCGTGGGTTGCATATGCATTTGCACGTATTTCGGTACAATCACGGTACCATGACTAATTTGTAAATGTGTTGTTTGTTACAGCTCTGCGTGGTTTCTGAGGAGACCATTATTTCACCAGTGGACCGTGCTTTGGATTATTGCTCGGAGTCCAGGTGAGTGTGGTAGCACTTTAGACAAGTATGTTGTGTCCTCTAAAAATTTGTATATATTTTTGTTGTGCTGGAACTTGACATGAAATTTGGAATTAATAAAGGATAGAGAACCCTAAAATATGATGTGTGTGATAACTTAGTTATGAAAACCAGTTTTTGAAATTATTATGTTTTCGAAAAACAAATATTAATTTTTTAATATTTATTTATTTTGATATCTGCAATGAATGTTTTGGGTTTTTGGAAATATATTCTTGATGAATATATTTTATTTGAAATAAATACTCTGTTTTGAATTTTAAGTGTGTTTTCAGATAATTAAGATTATATGTTTGGTATATTTGATATTTGAATATTTTTGGAACAAATATTTGAATATGTCTTTGGGCAAATATTTTGAATAAATTTTGGACATGTTTTGTGAAAAGCTTTGTTTTGGGACACCCCAACTACGTGAAAGCGTAGTCTTGATACACAGAGTTGTATCATTTGTCTGTGTGGCTAATACCGAGTTAGAGTAACTCGAGGAGTGTGCCTGTGTGGCTATATTTTTGCCTGTGTGGCTATAGTATTCGCCTGTGTGGCTATAATATTCGTCTGTGTGGCTAATATGAGTTGGAGTAATTCTAGGAGGAGGAGGTTTGAGTCCCATAACGAAAACGTTTTGAATTAAAGTTTGAAAATATTTTTGGAACTACTCTCAGAAAATCTTTTGGAATTTGTTTTGCTAATACCGAGTTGGAATAACTCGAGGAGGAGGAGATTTAGTTCTCAGTATGAGAATGTTTTGAACAAAAATTTGAAAAATGTCTTTGAAAATTCCTCTCTGGAGATTCTTTTGGAATTTAGTCTGAAAATTAAATATTTCGGTATTTAATTTTGAAAATACTTTGGTATTTACCTTTGAAATTAAATTTGGAGTTTATCTCTAAACTATTTTAGAAAGTAAATATAAATTTTGGAATGTATTTTGAAAAAGTATTTGAAATAAAATACTTTGGCTAATTTGGGTTTGAGAAATTAAATATTTTATTTAATTTCTTCATTTAAT
>CAODLS012384995.1:0-14615 GCA_948243855.1 Flueggea neowawraea | reverse complement strand
GATTTTGGGCCTAGGGCATAAAAGGGATTTAAATGCCGGGACATGAGATGTCAAAATCCCTATAAATACAAGAGTTATATACGATATAATTGAGAGGAGTTTCTGCCTAAATAGCTAAGGTTATGGACTAGCTGAACTGACATAACTTTGAGTGAAATACGGATCTTGTACCCACTACTCGTTTTAACTTTGGAGATGTTAAATTTAGTGGGAGTCTTTCAAAGACCTCTTATTACAACTTTGAATATTTTGTAAGTAGAAATAATGGCAAAAACAACAACACATCAACCTTTACTTTGCGTTCAATCATTGAGAAGGATAAATTGGTTGGGACAAAACTTCCTTGTTTGATCATGAAACTTAATAATTGTTCTTAAGAAAGGAAGAGGTATGTCCTAGATACAACGATTCCCGTGAACCCACGTTCAATGCCCTTCAAGAACAAAAAGGGATGCTTATAAGAAGCATAAAAATGACTCGATGGTTGTCACATGTTGATACTATGGTTACGAATTTGATTCAAAGCTATGGATGCAATTGAAATAATGAGACATCTCAAGGAAATGTTTCAAGAGCTAGTCTGTCAATAAAGGTTCTTGAAAACCAAAGACCAATGACGTTCTTATGGTTCAAAAGGGAAAGGGCAAAGGTAAGGCTAAGCCAAAGTGTGTTGGTAAGGGCAAAGGGAAATCCAAGCCCAAGCCTAAAGCCAAAGATAACCAAACCAAAAGAAGGAGTTTGTTTCCATTGCCATGAGACTGGACATTGGAAAATGAATTGCAAACTCTACTTGGAAGAGATAAAGAAGGGAAGTGAGACTTCCATATGACATGCCATCGCCTTAGCGTGCTTATCTAGGACTAAGCTCCAACAATGGTCATAGACTTTGGACTTATCTAGGCTGAAACAGAACCACTTTAAACCCAATGATCTGTGCGTCTAAAAGGACAGAAGCTAGGCTCTGTTGGACGGACTGGGGCAAAGCCCGCGTGCATGGAGAACTGATTTGGGCAAGCCTAAACAGAGCCTACATCTGTTAGGCTGAGTTGGGCCGACGGCTTAGACCGCTGCTTGATGGAGCTAATTTGGGTCGCGGGTTTGGAAGAGCCCAAATAGGAACTACATCTGTTTGGCTAAGACCGTAGGCCTAGTGGACCATCTGGACTCCTTGCTAGCCCGGACTACATCTGTTTGGCTAAGCTGGGCCAAAGGAGTGGACCACGAGCATGATGGAGCTAATTTAGGCCGCGGGCTTGGAAGAGCCCAGACAGGGACTACATCTGTTTGGCCAAGGACCATGGACTTGGAGGATTGAAGAATGGGCCAGCATGTGTGGGCCATAGATCCATTTGCAAATCTGCAAAATTGATGCTGCTGGTGCGACTTGAACCCGCTACCTCTTGTGATTACGTATCACAATCAATTTAATTTTTTATCTGCACAATCAACGCTGCCCCTACTGCAGTTGTCTTTCTTCCTTATCTCCACAAACAAATAATCATGCCATTCAAACTCACCACTACCATCACAACATCCTGAAACCAAAAAAAAAAAGTGGTGGATAATCACAAAAGCAAAGACTAAAGCTTTACCGATTTTATTTGTGTTGCAACCCTGAAGCAATGAAAAGGGGCAGGCACGGGTCAATATTCTTCGACTGTGATTAATTCTTGACAAGAAACTGGGAAAAGGATTAATCAAGCATAAGTCAAAATCAAAGAGCAAAACCATGGAAAAAGAAACTAGAGGATCAAGTGTCACAGCAAGGCACAATCATAAAAAAAAAAATTGAAATAAGCGGCACTTACGGTGATGCCGAGCATAAAAGAAGAAAAGTCTTTGGCTATGGGTTGCTTCTTAGAAAGACCAAGAGTTTTCTGAAGAGAAAAGAAAAATTATTATTATCACCAATTATTCAACAAGAATGCAGAAAGGTCAACAGAAAAAGTACAAAAGCAACAAAGAAAGAAAATAAAATGCATGGCAGTGGCATGCATCATTCGAGAACAACCTACCAATAGAGGCCAATGGTTTTGCTCGCAGGTGCAAGGCTTTGTTATGTGATCTCAACAGAAGAAAGGCTAATCGGCAAAATCTAAAAGAAAAAAAAAAGATTAATTAAGTTACAAGCAAAGAAAAGAGACGAAGAGAAAAAAAAAATTGCCTCTACAACTCTCAGTCAAGAAGCCAAGAACTGAGGGGCACATCTTTGTCTCTTTATTATAAAAAAAAAGGGGGCAGCTGAAGGAGGAAGAAGAGAGGAAAAATTATGTACCACAATTGCAACTCAAGAAAAAAGACTTGTGAAGACCAGGGTAACTACAGATCTTTTGAAGCCTCAGTAAAGGTGGAATCCAATTAGAATTTGGATAATCTCACCAACCTATATGCACGGTGGTGGCAATGAGTTGGAAGCTAAGGATGACTCAACCAGATGATAATCAGTTAGAAGTGGCATAGCAATATGACACCAACGTGTTTTACGCAAAGTGGCCGGCTCCGCTTAACACTATGTTTGAGAGAAGTGTTTTGATTGGAATAGAAAGGTTATAGAAGTTTTAAAAACAATGGAACTTGTTTGGGAGGACTGGAAGATTTTGATGAAAGTGTTTTGGAGGGTTTTGAAGGGTGACATTTGTGTTAATTTTGCTTAAGTCAGTAACACTCCAAATACACTCCAATTTGGAGTGTTACTGTCAGTTTATGGAGAGCAGGGTAAGAAAAAAATATTGTGTAGTCAATTATATCTTAATATATTAATTCAATACCTATTTTACACTCAATTATATTTTCCCTATTGTGTCTTTCTCCTCTCTTTCTCTGCTTCACAATGTGTTTTCTTTGTTTCTCTGCTTCACTATGTGTTCTCTGCTTCAAAAAGGTATGCCTTCTACATGACTAAGTCATCTCGAAATCTGTTTTGATGTTTGATGTCTTTTTTTATCTTTTGTAGATAGTTTGTGGATCTTCACTGTTGACCTTTCATTTTTCCAAGTGGATCTTCACAAAGTTCAGGTACTTTTTGTGTCTGAATACTTTACTTTTTTCTTTTGGATGCATGCATCTCTCTCTCGAATGCTCAATCTCAACGCGAACCACAAAAATGTCTCGCTGAACAATACTCAATTTTTTGAAAGACTTCCAAATAAGTTCTTTCTCCCACTCTCGAATCCGATGGTGCGCAGGAAGCAAACCATTAAACCTTCTTCTTTAAAAGCTCTAAAAGCCTAAAATGATGCGGCCAACCAAGACCATCCCAGTTCTGTCATATCATTGCAGGATATAGACAGAATAAGGAACGCCCATGCTTTTCCTTCAAGTTAGGATGTTGAGGCGTTTGAATTGTATGACAATCTCCAATGTCTTGCTTTTGTTCCCAAGAATTCTTTCGCTATACATAAATTCACCAAGCGACTAGGGTTACGATTTCCTCTTCCCCAATTTGTGTCTTCATTCCTCAAGGAAAATGCCTTGGTCTCCTTCCAACTTCATCCCAAAGGTTGGGCGAACCTAACAGAATAAGGAACACCTATGCTTTTCCTTCAAGGTGGGATGTTGAGACGGTTGACTTGTATGACAATCTCCAATGTCCTGCTTTTGTTCCCAAGAATTCTTTCGCTATACATGAATTCACCATGCGACTAGGGTTGCAATTTCCTCTTCCCCAATTTGCGCCTTCATTCCTCAAGGAAAATTGCCTTGGTCCCCTTCCAACTTCATCCCAAAGGTTGGGTGAACCTAATAGCCTTTCACACCTTCTCCTTCCTTAAGGGTGTTTCACCTTCATTGGATTTATTTCAATGTTTCTTTCAAGTTAGTAAGTCTGGGGAACGTGCCGAGACTGTCACAGTCAAAAGAAGAATCCCTCAAGTAGAGCTCTTTATATACAATGTCCCTTCTCCACCTAAAAAAATTAAGCATTATTGGTTCATAGTTACTCCACCTAAAAAAAATGGGATGCTCCCCTAGGATGTTGTTAGCAGAGAAGAAATACTCGTAAGATTAATATTGACAATCTGAGAGGGCGTTATGCAGCGAAGATTGCAACTTTGATTTCGGGTGATAAGATGTATTTTATTAAGATTGTTACTCCCCAAAACTTGTCAAACGCAGGATGGGGATTAGAGTCTGAACCTTCGTCTTCCTCTAGTGACAATACACCATCGAATTCTTTTTCAAATGATAACTCTAATGCTTCGAACTCCAATTATTCAAATGATAAATCTGATTCTTTAAATCTGAATAGGTCTCTTGTCCACCCTAATTTTCAGTCTTCATATGTAAAATTCCTCTTCTTCTTATTCTTCTTCTTCTTCTTCTTCTTCTTTTCCTTCTTTTTCTTCTTCTTCTTCTTCTTCTCCTCCTCCTCCTCCTCCTCCTCCTCCTTCTTCTTCTTCTTCTTCTTCTTCTTCTTCTATAGAGTTACTCCAAGGTGATTTAGGGCGTCTCTAGCTTGGCCTGCTGCTCCCATTTTTGTAATTAACTTTTCCCTCCTTTTCTTTTATAGGAATGACTGGTGCTAGAAAATCTCTTTTTGCTGATGCAGCAGAGAGAAAACACAAAGGAAAAGAGCTTGAGATGAATCCCTCAAAGAAGCATGTAAAGGCTGAAGGTCCATTTCGCTTTCGTCGAAGGAGAGGTCTAATTCAACTCGTCCTTCCAATTTATCTAGTTCCTCTAGGGCTTCCCGGGATAGGTCTGTAGAGATGGTAAATCCTCAGATTAGATCTAAGGATAACCGAGATAGACCTTCTAAGGCTTTTTCTCGAGCCTCCTCACTTGGAGAAAGCACAATCCCAGAGTCGAGCCAGGTCAACATGGACCTACTCTTATCAGAGAGACCATCGATGAAAGCTTTGCCCAGTTAGAAGGATCATCGAATATTGCCTCCTTCTCTGTCCCATCCTATTAAGGAAGGAAAGAGACTTGTGATTGATCCGAGTTTGCTAGACATTGATTCAATGGACATGAGAGGTGTTGCCCATCGACTTATTTATGGAACAATTTTGCCTGAAGATGAAAGACAATATTTCCGAGATATTATCGAAAATATGGACACATGTGAGAGAGATATGACGAATGTATGAATCTTTCGGAAGTTTTCATTTTTCCTTGGTTGCTTCCTGCTAATCGTTTAATTTTGTACAATCTTCAACGTTTTTGTAACTTTTTCTATGGTGAGGAATGTCCATCTCTGATTACGACTAGCTTAGGCGAGACTATGATGCTCTTTCTACAGAGAAAGAGGAGCTCAAGCAAGGGAGGGAGAAACTTCAACAATCTTATGATGCTCTGATTGAGGAGAAGGGAAAGCTCTAACAAGATTGTGATTGACTTTTCCAAGAGTGCAATGTGCTGAAGGAGTCCTCTAAATTCCACCAGAAGGAAAGGGATGAATACTTAGAAAAATTGGTTGTCTTCTCAAATAAGTTTGATGCGCTTCTTGAAGAACACAAACAACTTGTTGAGGGAGGAAAACAAGAGCTTGAGGTGATGAAGAAAAAACACGAGGTTAAGATGAAGTTTCTAAGTGATGCCCATGAAGTGGAGAAGAGCTCTTTGGTGGAGAAGGATATGCATGATTATCGCCAATCTGAGGAGTGTTATGACCTCAAGGCGAAGTATGAGCTCTTTGGTGGAGAAGGATATGCATGACTTTATCGGCATGGATGATTGTTTTTCTTTTTGTGGTTCGCGTCTTTAACTCATTTACTCAGAATGCTAACCAGGAAGTCCCCCTTTAGCACAAGGATTTCTACTTGTCGTATGTTGATAAGTCCCCATTTTCCACAGGGATTTCTACTTGTCACATATTTTAATCACATTGAGACAAGTCCCTATTCTCTATAGGGATTTCTACTTGCTTTGGTTACCGCGTGCATTCATGACAAGTCCCCTTGAGGATTTCTACTTGCCACATGTCCTAACGGCTTGTTGGCTTGCATGCTTTTGTGATGAGTCCCTGATTGTTCTGCAAAGATTTCTACTCATCATCTTCATTTTGCAAACTTTTGTTTTGGGTGGCAGTAGATCCTATATCTTTACAATTTTTGAGATATAGGTTTTACTCTTTCACTCATTTTATTTTATTTTTATTAACGTCTTTTGTTGTTGGCGTTGTCGTTCTTCATCGAGTTCAACATTTAAATTGCGTTATGCAAATGATATGCAAGTGTAACGTATGTTATGCAAGTACGGTTGTGTAACAAAACAAATGCAATGATAAAATGTAATGCAAATGAAGGACAAAGAGAAGACATAGAGATTTATAGTGGTTCAACCTTGAGGCCTACGTCCACTCCTCAAATAACTTGTTTGAGAGTTTTTCTTTATTTCTTTGTATGTATGTACATATATTACAAAGAAATCTTCATTATTTCACAATCCATGAGGGAAGTATATGTTCAGGTGGTTCGTGTTCCATGTCTTCTGAACCTTTTTACCCTCCAAAGTCTCCAGTTTGCATATGTTTGGTGTAATCATCATCCTGATCCTATAAGGACCTTCCTAATTAGCTTAAAGTTTTCCTTCATCTTTCAATGCGTTTGTGATGGCCGCCTTCCTAAGCACTAGATCCCCAATGCACATCGATCTATTCTTCACTCGAAAGTTGTAGTACATGCAAACGGTGCTACCCTTATCTGATATGCTTCTAATCTCATACATGCATGTTCTCTTTTTTCATTAATAAGATCTAGATTTTCTCTTAATGCTTCTTGGTTCACCTCTTCATTAATTTTTTCAATTCGAGGGGATCCAACTTTGATTTCTACTAGAATTACGACTTCTGCTTCGTACACCAAGTTGAATGGTGTTTCTCCAGTGGATACCCGGCTAGTTGTCCTATATACCCAAAGGACGGTTGGCAATTGGTCAACCCATGCCCCATTTGCCTTGTCAAGCCTGATTTTCAATCCATGAAGGATTATTTTGTTCGTGCTTTTTGCTTGTCTGTTAGACTGTGGATATGATACGGAGGTCAATTTTAATCGAATATGCAATCCTTCACAAAGTTCTCTAAAAGAGTCACAGTCGAACTGCTTTTCATGATCTGCAACTATAGTGCAAGGTAGGCCAAACCTACAAATGATGTTCTGCCATACCATACTTTTGCCCTTCTTTGATGTGATTGTAGCCAATGACTCTACCTCCACGCATTTTGTGAAGTAGTCAGTTGCTAATAAAAGAAATTTTCTACCTCCTGTTGCCTGATGGAAAGGTCCTAGAATATCCAATCCCCATTTTCCAAAAGGGATAGGTTTGAGCACACTTTGCAACTTTGAAGCCGAGCACTTATCATTAAAGCACGACGCTGACAATTATCACACGTCCTCACTTTACAAATTACATCTTCTTTCATGATGGGCCAATAAAATCCTACTCTCAAGATTTTGGCTGCCAAAGCTCTTACCCCTAAGTGTTCTCCACAAATTCCTTCGTGGGTTTCTCTTATAGCGTAATCTGCCTCCTCTAGTCCTAAACACTTCAACAGTGGCATAGAGAAGGCATTTTTATAGAAGAGGTCATCAACAAGGATAAACCTTGCTCCACAGACCCTTATCTTCTTTGCTTCTTTCGAGTCTTCAGGCAATTCTCCATTCTACAGGTATTTTTTGATAGGGGTCCTCCAGTCCTCTATTTCACCTCCTATAGATATCACTTCTTTTTCCTCAATGGAAGGTCTTTCAAGCACCTCCACCTTCACCATTCTTGCCTTTATTTCTCTTGATGAAGCGAGTTTTGTCAAAGCATCAGGATGATTGCTCAAGAATCTATTGATCTGAATTAATTGAAAGCTTTCAAACATCTTTGCTAACACTTGAACCTTCTTCAAGTATTGAGCTATGATCGACTCTCTAGCTTCATATTCTCCCTAATACTACTGCACAACCAATTGAGAGTCACTATAAGCAATTAACTTTTTTTGCGTGCAACTCTTTTGCTAACTTTATTCCTGTGATTAACACTTCATATTCAAAAATATTGTTTGAACTTTGAAAAGAAAAACTCAAGGAGTATTCAATCACATCTTCAAATGGAGAAATCAACACAACTCCTGCGCCACTTCCCTACATGCTTGATGCTCCATCCACAAAGAGCTTCCATTCATCTATGTTTTCCCTTTTCAATTCTTCTGGAACGTGAGTACATTCTACTATGAAGTTTGCTAAGGCTTGCCCTTTGATCGCTTTTCGTGGTTTGAAGTGAATATCGAATTCTCCAAGCTCTACTGCCTACTTGGTAAGTCGCCCTGAGCACTTAGGTTTTTCAAATATTTTCCTAATTGGTTGATCAGTGACTACCGTGATGGTGTGAGTTTGGAAATATGGCCTTAGTTTTCTTGTTGTCATGACCAATGCTAATGCAACTTTTTTAGCATGAGAGTACCTTGACTCTTCCCGATGGAGTACTTTACTCATATAGTATATGGGTTTATTAACTTCAGCTTCCTTCCTAAGTAGTACTGCACTCAAGGCCGCTTCACTAACTCCCAAGTATACATACAAAGTTTCTTCTTCCTCTGGCATGGTCAATAAGGGGATTTCCCTCAAGTAATTCTTCAAGTTTTGGAATGCTTCTTTGCATTCTTTTGTCCATGCAACTATTTCCCTTTAAAGTTTTGAAAAATGGAAGACTTCGGTCCGCTGATTTTGAAAGAAAGAAATTCAAAGCTGCAAGCTTCCCTGTCAACTTTTGTACTTCCTTCACTTATGTGGGCGACTCCATTTTCATAATAGCTTGTATTTTTTTAGGGTTTTCTTCAATTCCTTGTTGAGTTATCATAAACCTGAGGAATTTTCCTGTGCTAACTCTAAATGAGCATTTACTTAGATTCAACCTCATATAATATTTTCTCATCACGCCAAACACTTTCTTCAACTTGTCAATGTGACATTCCTCTTTCCTGCTTTCACGATCATGTCATCAACGTATGCCTCTATGGTGTTGTCCATCAAGTTTTTGAAGACTTTGTTCACCATTCTTTGATATGTGGCTCCAACATTCTTTAGGCTAAAAGGCATCACACGATAGCAATATGTCTCTTTCTTTGTGATGAAAGCAATTTTTTCTTCATTCGGTGGGTGCATCATGATCTGATGGTACCCTGAGAATGCGTCCATAAAACTTAGGAGCTCATACCCAGATGTTTCATCAACCAATTTGTCTATCCGTAGGAATGGATATGAATATTTGGGGCATGCCTTATTTAGATCGGTGAAGTCCACACACATTCTCCATTTATCGTTTGGTTTGGGCACCACCACGACGTTGGCCAACCAGTCTGGATAGTCCACTTCTCGTATGAAGCCTACTTCAAGGAGTTTATCTACCTCCTCTTGTGCCGCCTTTTGCTTTTTTCCCACCAATACTCTTCTTTTGTTTTACAGGCAGCACCTTAGGGTCTACGTTAAGATGGTACGAGATCACCTCAGGATCTATACCCAACATATTAGCTGGGACCCATGTGAAGATATCAGCATTTCCCTCAGACACTCAATAATCTCATCCTTTACACCTTTGGGAAGCTGACTTCTCACATATACCAATTTCTCACTATTGGCTTTGTCTAGTTGTACAACTACTAACTCTTCAACTGGTTTGGGTTTAGGCGTCTCCCCTTTCCCCTCCATTGATAAGGGTTCCATCTCTACCGGGTCCAGCTCCTTGAGAGCCTTTGGCTTAAGTTTGTGTGATTGGTCATCAATTGACAAGGTTTCATCTTTCCCCTTGTTCGTCTCCTTTCAGGAAGTTACATAGCACGCTCATGCTTTCTTTTGATTTCCACGAACCTCTCTTACCCCTTTTGGAGTTGGAAATTTCATCAACAAGTAAGCCGAAGACACTACTGCCCTCATGTCATTCAATAAAAGTCTTCCCATGATTATGTTGTATGCCAAAGAGGTTGACTTGACAACCATGTACGTTGTCATCCTATGACAACATGTGGCTCACTTCCCAAGGTCTTTGCAAGTTAAATTAAGCCTACCACAAGTACTGCTTCTCCTGTGAAGCTATAAAGAGTCGTGGTAATTGTTTTCAGCCTATTGAAAGTTAGGTTCATCTTTTGGATGCAATTGTAGTAAATCAAATTTACTGAACTTCCACTATCCACCAAAATTCTCTCCACTGGATACTTTGGTACTATTGTCGAAATCACCATAGGGTCATCATGGAGTGTCTTGATGTCCCTTTGGTCTGCTGAAGTGAAATTAATTAGGGTTTCATCCTTACCTTCTCTCACGACTAAGTTTACTTGGAAGGCTTCCCACGCATAAGCCTTCTTAGAAGATGATGTGCTCCCTGCCATCGTTTCTCCTCCAGAGATTATGATGATGACTGGGTGAGCAGGTTTGTTGTTCATTAGGGGATTTCTTCGCTCACTCTTTCTTTCTTCATTTTGGGGCCTTCCATCACTCCCATATTCTCTACGTCTCTCGTCGTATCTTCGCTCGTCATGACAATCATCATACTGATGACGATCATCATATCTTTGGTCACCGTACCCTTTTTCCTTTTGAGAGTAGTTATTTTTGTTATTTTCCAAGCATGAAACCTTTCAAGTCTTCCTTCTCTAATTAAAGCTTCAATCTGATTCATAAGATCATGACACTTCTCTATCGAGTGAGCGTAAGTTTCATGTAGTTTACAATATGCCTCTTCATCTCTGACCATCGTTTTATTAGTCCTTTGTGGAAAACGTATGAGTTCGGAGTTTTGAATGGATGCCAAGATGGATGCTCTTGACTCATTGAGGGGAGTAAATTTCTTAAATCTCGACTTCGAGGATCCCCTAAAGTCATTTCCTTTCTCTTTCTTTCTGGTGGGCTCATCCTAAGCCTCTCGTTCTTTTCACTTGTGTTCCTTCTCATCTTTGGAGTTCACTATTTTCATCATCTCTGCTTAGGTGACATACTTATTTTCCATCATAAACAGGTCAGCCAAAGTCTTCAGCTAATCAAGCGATAATGACTCTTGTAATTGTATTGAGCGTGTACCTTACAACATGGCTGCCACTGCCACTCCTGGTTGCAGTTCATAGATCTCCAAAGTTGCATTTATAAATCTGTCAACATACTGGCGAAGGGACTCCTTATCCCTTTGCTTCACACTTAGCAAATATGTGGCATCCTTCTTTCTTTTACTGCTTATTATGAACATGGTGATAAACTCCTTTTTCAGTTAGGAAAAGCATGAAATAGATGTTTCCTTAAGCCCATTGAACCAATCGCGGACGACATCCTTCAATGTTATTGGAAAAGCTCGACACATGATGGCATCCTGCCATCCAAGCAAGAGTATTATCACCTCATAATTTTGAACATGATTATAAGGGTATTCCTTCCCAGTGAAAGAAAAGAGTTGAGGCATATTAAACTTTGATGGTAGTGGTTTCCCCATAATCTCGTTTGTGAAAGGGATCTTTCCATCTCGCTCTTGTTCCACATCGGGTATAAGCTTCTTTTGTGCCAGGATCTTTTCTACGATCTTTTCGATATCGTCGACATTCTTGACAATGAACACTGAATGGTCATCTGGCTCTAGCTTTTTTGTCAGGGCTTTAAGGGATTCCTTGCACTTGCTTTCAACCACTTCGTGGTATCGTTCCTTCTCTCTTTGGGGATGGTTCATTCCTTCCCCTCTTTGGAGTGGGCCATGTCGTTCTTTTGGGAATTGCATTTCCCCATCCGTCATGTGATGGGAAAGGATTCATGAAAGCAATTCTCTGTAGGTGCCTTTTGCCTCTCACTTGCAACACAGGTGTTCACACCTTGAGGGAGAGGTAGTTGAGGGGCTACTGCTTTGAGAGCCGGCACCAACTATTGGATCGTCCTCTGATTCTCTTGGTTCTCATGCTTTAAGGCCTCAAACTCCTCAAGCGGGACTGTAGCGGCTGCTACCCTTGAAGTACGTGCTTCTCGAGGGTTCAAAAGGCTCTGAACGTCTTGGCCTTCCTACTCATGGTGGCCAGCCACTTGAGATCTTGTCTGCACTCCTATCTTGTGGTTGATGGTCTCTTCTCAAGGAAATCGTTGATGATGATGAATGGGTGGAAAACACGGCCTTTTATTCGTTCCCACAGATAATGTCAATTGTTGTTGCCTGGAATCAAATCTTCATGTAAATCCTGCAAAATAAACAAAGTCAGAGGTCGAGGGTTGATCTCCCGATTGCACTCTGATGCTTAAGTCAGTAGACTATTTTGGCAAAGTTTTAGGAATTTTCTAAGCAGTGAAAACATACCTTTCTATAATGTGAATGAATGTTATTTATAGAGTGAACAATCGACTTGATCAGATGTGGGATGATCTTCCTTTGAAGTTTGAACGTCGTAATATCAAGTCTTTCAAATCTCTTTAAAACTTATTCTCTTTTTGTTTTAACTTCATAAAATAAATGTGTCTTATGGGAGTCTTTTGAAACATGGACCCCTCTATATGGGCTCGACTTGTTATTGAGGAGTGGGTCTCAACTCCATTGCTCTAAAGGACTTAATGTGTTTTTGGCCCAAACCACATCAATTATAATTGATGAGTTTTTATAAGTTTAAATTAAACTAATTAAGCCAAGAAGGTAGCTCAATCTAATCTAATGCCTAGTATGTAATTCTGACTAAAGGAAATGAAGAGGGTTGCTTACGTGGACCACTTTGTTGTTGAACGTTGAGATTTCCAAACAGTTTTTAGTTACTTTGGGTTTTAATTTGATGGGCGTTTTGATCATTAGTGGATGCATTGAGATATTAATGAAACATTTCCTCAACTTGCATTTAGGTCCTTTAAATTCTTTATCAAAAAGTTCAGAGCTATTGAAGAGGCTGTGGATGTTTCTCAAGTTGCTTGGTGAAACTTTATTGTAATAATTAATCTTATTTGGGGGGAAGTTTTGAAATTAAAGGGATTTTACTTGTATTTTTAACATATTTTTAGGTTAGTGATGTTCTTTTATTTTTTCGAAAGCAGAGGAAATATAGTTAGGTGTTATTAATATAAAATACAGGACCACATGGAGAGTTTTGCACTCGGTGGGAGAGTCGCAATGTTGAGAGATTGAATATTTTCATCAAGAATGTATAGAAAGGACTGTATAGATTGGTTTTTTGGTCTGATTATTATACTGTTGTATACACCTTTCTTGCAATAAAAGTAACTATATTAGGGAAAAAATATCAAATACGGGAAAATAAAAAAAAAGCTGCAAAGTAAAAATTTATGTTAGTATAAAATTAATGGGAACATTGATGCGGATAATATGCATCACAAAAATATAAAAACAATTGAGTAATAAATGATTTTTCATGCAAACTATTGCTGCCCGCATTCATATATACTGTTTAAAAACCTTTACTTTTTTCGCATTATGAAATTACATACACGTAGCGACGGATCCATTATAAAATTCAAACGGGTCCGACGGTGAATATAGTGGTATTTTATAGTCGGTAGAGACCATATATCATATACAGTAAAAGCTCTACATAAGAATAACTTTGAGACCAAATTAATTGTATTCTAATTAAGAGGTTATAACTAAATAGATATATGAGTACAAAAATTTTTCCTAATACCCAAAAGTGTCTACGTTAACAACAATAACATAAAACACTCCCTAATAACTACTATTCAAAAAATATTTATATAAATTTTTTTGGCACATAGATTTACTCTTTATAATTGTTACCACATCTTTACTAAAGGAAGAGCAAACGATATAACTTGAAATTGGTTGAGATAGTAGGTTGTGTACATAGTTTTTATAAAATATTCAATAGAAAAATTAAAGAAAATATAAAAAAATTTGGACTTTTAAACTAGAATTTGTATGTTTCTAACTCTACATAGATAAGTGCAAAAATCTTTTATAGATAAATTTATAGATAAATGTAATAGTCTTTTAAAATTATTATTGTCTCTTATGTCAATGTAACATTATATATATATATATATATAGGTATATTTTCTTAATACGAGACTTAAAAAATTTATAACTTATTACAATTTAGAGGTTATTCCTATTTATAATTAGGTCAAGTTGGGACCAAAATTTTTTATAATAAAATAGAGGTTATTCTTATATAGAGTATTCTTATATAGAGGTTCTGTTGTATAATGTATCAATATCTCATATAATATTGTAAATGCATGTAATATACCCTAAATAAACCATAAATAAACTATAAATTTGTATTATATTTTTAACAGACTATGGAACCGAGGGAGGTCACAGAACCATGCCGAACCACCACCTCCCCCTAGGGGTGGCCACAGTTCACGAATCGGTGGTTCTGGTTCGTGAACTGCCAGTTCCAGTTCAAGAAAAGCTTGGACCCGAACCGGACCGTGGCTCTCTGGTTTGGGACGATTTAGGTCATGTTCCGGGTTTGACCGATTAAACTGCTGCTTTCAGTTCCGCTCTGGTTCGACCCAATTTTTTTAATCAACTTTTAACTCGTTCTTGTGTTCTTTTTTCCACTTTGATAAAGATATTATTTTCTAAATATTAATTACATTTCTTTTTAATATGGAGATAATTTTTACCAATGTAAAAATAAAGATGCATTTGGTGTACAATTTTTTTTTAGAATTACAACAATAATTAGAAATGAATTAATACAA
>CAODLS012384785.1:0-13959 GCA_948243855.1 Flueggea neowawraea | reverse complement strand
CCTGCCAAAATAGCTGTTGATGGCGATACGCAAAACCTCCAATTTAAAACTACCAGTTAGAGATGGAGGATGGTGGGATATCAGAAGATCAAGAGACATACCTCCTGAATACCCACTACTTATTTAATCAAAAATTGTGTTTTCTCTGGTGAAAAAGGTCATCGTCGCTGTTCGATTTTGTAATTTAACCGACTATACTACTTATAAATGTTTAATTTTAAATAAACATGGAGATGGAAGGAGAGATCATGGTAGAGGAAGAATGTGACCGAAAAGATTGGCGAAGAAAAGGAAAGGAAGGCGGTTATCGGTGAAACAAGTTCGGGAGAGACGATTGTTTTGTACTTTCGTAAGTGTAGAAAGTAAAAACGAGTTTTAAATTGATTAAAGCTTTAATTATCTCACCATTTCTGAATTTAAACTAGCTTATTATAGAGGATTTTGTGTTGATTATTCCCCATATTCGACCCAAATCTTAAATCTCCAAATTCTAGTTACACGGAATTGTTATATATAGTAGAACTTCTTAATTCGACTGACGGTTTGTGATTCAAACCGAACAATTGCACCCATTGTTCATAGGGAAAATCACACAAAAGGTCTCCTTTTATTTTTTATTTTATTTTTTTACATTATTTTCTTAAAAATCTAAATATTTTCATCATTTTTTATGGCTATTTTTGTTTTATGCATAATTTGTGTAAAATTCCCTAGTTCATTCTAAACAAGCCATTGACCTGCTAGTAGGTTGGGTTTATTGGGCCATGATCGGTAGAATTTAGGGAAAATTTAACAGTTATTCTAATTAAAATTTAGATTTTGATAAATGTCATACAAATTTTCAAATATAAAAAATGTCAAATAAGACAAAATAAATTTGAAAAATGTTATTTTCTTTAAAAATCGCTATATTTTTGTGAGAAATTAATTTTTTTATGGAAAAAATAAATTCCAAGGGAGAATAAATCTAATATTTCAGAATATATGCAGTAGTATCCAAATGTATCTAATGTATTCAAATGTCTTCAAATCACAATTTATATATATAAAATTCAATTAATAAATTTTTAATTTAATATTTTATTAAATTAAATGCCTCTAAATTACAAATTCTAATTTAATTTTTACAATTTTTTGACAATCTCCAAAATACATCCAAATCTCAATTTTTTTATAGTAATCGAATGAATCCAAATATATCCAATGTCTCCAAATTTCAATTTTTATATATTTTTTATAGTCTCTAAATGTATCCAATGGTTCCAAAATTCGATTTTTATATAATTTGTTTTTATAGTTTTTGAGTGTATCCAAATGTATCCGCAACTCTTCCGATGTGTCCATCCCGTACAAAATAAAAAATAATTCAAAAAATCAAAACACTAACATTAAAAGATTTCTTCACAATAAAAAACATTAAAAAGCTTTTTTTGGAAAAAAATTAAAATCAAGGGCGTTAGCTAGGGTTTCCCAACCCAAGCCGCCACCCCAAGAGCCAACACCGCTCCGACGATGAGAACAGAGGCACAACACGATAGATCGATGACGAGAACAGAGGCAGCGATGAAGAAAAGGCACGATGCAAACATAAGAAACAACGCGAGGTGGACGACAGAAAGCCACAACGACGAATAAAAGAGAGAAGGCACGAAGCGATGGATCTCGAAGTGAGAGAATGACGGGGAGGAGAGAATGCACGATTACCGCTAGATGCGAAACCGACGTCGCCTAAGATCTTGTCAAGTCGTGGCTCCGTTTTCAGATCTTGTGCGCAAGACACAATAGAGGAAGAAGAGATTTAGGGGATAGAGAGAGGAGAGAAGAACGACGAAGGCGACGCTGGTACCGGTTAGGTTACAGTGAACGGAGAGAGAGACGAGAGAACCGATAATTAGGTTAGGGTAAGGGGAGAGAGAGAGAGAGAGGAGAGACAAACGAGGTGAGACAAAAAAATTGACGAAATAGACAAGAAATTGGCTTTTATTGAATTGGATATGACATTTTTCAATCAAAGGATTAAGAGTATGGTATTTTAACACCTAAAGATTAAAAAAATTGATATTTTAATAATTATAAAATTGATATTTCTATTTGTCAAAATTAAAGGGTATATATTGACACATGGCATAATTAGCTCCAGAATTTACGTTAAGATATGTTGAATCGGGCCCAAAATTAAATGTTAGCTCGAATAAAATCAAGTTAAATATTTATTTCCTGTTAAGATTATGATTGGATTCCATTTGAAACATTGAGCAATCTTCCTGTAAAAAAATTAAAGTGATAATTACATCATAGACAATAAATTTTTTGCAAAATTTGCTCTGTATAGATTAGGTATGTTTATGACAAATACATTTTACAATATTTCGTCCTGCATAGTTGTAATTTTCAGATTTATGGATATAAATTTTTAATTCACAGACTCTTGTTTATATGTTATTGGAATGTTACTGATATGTTGTTGGTGTTGTTCTGTGTTTTAAAAAATTAATTCGTCTTATTTATATTATTTATATATTATTTTTATGTTTATATTTGTTTATATGTTATTTCATATTTATATATTGATCGAAGTTGATTGAATCTTATTTATAAATAGCATATAAACAAATATAAACAACATATAAACCAATTCGAGTATTTGTAATTTTTATTTGTTGGACCATGCGCTTAAAATTTTTGATAGTATGGGTTGGAATTTCGAAACTGGGCCTTATGATTCTGTAAATTCTTATTCAAGAGTCCATGTATATGTAAATTCCAAAAAAAAAAAGACGAGGTTCAATTTTTTTAACTGAAATCATTTTGTATTTTATTGTGCCGTAATTCTTACATCAACTATGAGTTGATGCTAAAGATAACTTATAAGCATTCTTTTTCTTTAATTCATTGAGACGTTTTTTAAATGACAGAATCACATAATTTTAAAATTTATAGCAAACAATACTTCAGTAAAATGAGCTTGACGAAAAATATGGCCTAAAAACAATTAAGGCTATATATCTAAGGTTCCCTTTGCCTCAACTTATGCTAAATCGAGCTGATTGAAAATCTAAAACAAATAATATTTTGGTAGAGTGGATCTTACAATCGTTATAAAGCATAGTCCACAACATATTTTTAGAGATTTTTTCGTGCTAACAAAAAAATCCTTGCAAGTTTGTGCCAACAGAGTATACATATATTGCAACAGGACGACATCAATTTCACGCAATGTGGTAAATGTGGACGTCTCCTAATCTAAAATTAAAGAAGATAGTCGGCGAATGTTGGGATGGAAGAAAAGAACACGGAGGAGACATCGTGCTTTCTCTTCCAACTTATTTATTCCTTTTTTTCTATTTAATTGTAAACTTAAATCAAATCACTAGGTCACATCTCTATACTAATCTATGAATCATAGAAAACAGAGATATAAGCAATAATTTAGAAAAAAAAAACATTTTTTAAATCACAAGATTTTTACCAATGAACTTGTAACTTATTAATATTAGAATTAATTTTAATATTGAGAAATCGCAAGTTCAATATCAGTAATAACAAATAAATGACTAAATTTTTAATTTTAGGTCTATGTTTGTCTGATTAATTTTAGTTCATTTTGAGGGATATAAAACTGACTGAAAAAGTTTTTCTGGTTGGAAAACCTCCACTCAGACCCATGACCTCAAATGTGCTTATTTTCATATCAGCATGGGGTTATAATTCAAAAAAAATCCCACGAGAACCTTTGGAAACATGTCTAACTACTTCTTCATTTAGTCGTGTTTTTATGATTCCTAGATCATTGACAGCAATAAAAGAATGACCTTTGTCAAGCTGTCACAGTTAGGTGACCGCTGCTTGCTCTTCTGAGTTGCTCAGTCATGGGATTGAAATCTAACAACAAATATTCATTATTTTTACAAGTTTTTTACTTCAAATTCTGAAACAAAAATTGTTGTTTACATAACAGGATTGACTGGTGGTTTAAATTAATAGTATATTCTTTGATTCAATGCATTATAGGTTTCAGTGTGTAATAATTTCATAAGCAGGAGTAGAATTATGTATTTCACTTTGTATACTGATCAAATTATGGCAGAGGTCCCTCCAAGCATTGATGAACATAAAAAATTCTTCGTCCTTGATACTCATTCCGAGCTAGTCGATTAAGAAAAAATGATTCGGCAATAATTAGATATTGGATATATTTAATTTTTATATTCAACTCACATAGTGTGCGAGTTTTACTGTTCACAAGAGTTTCACTTAATTTGAATATAAATTGGTCAAATACCATAAAATTAATACTGTGGTTGATTTATCAAAAAATGTATTAGATATAATTTATTTTGACACCAAAGTAAAAATTTCATTGATGCTTAATAGTTGAATACAAATTCTAATATAAGAGATATGACTTAGAACCAACAACACTTCAAATTAACTTGATCTGCACATCGGTAATGTCCTCTCTAACATTCGAATGATGTATTATTAATTTTACATGACTGTGATTGTATTAATGGAGTAATATAGCCAATGATTTATCCCTTTTTCACTGACTTCTAAAACTTGACGGTGCAAAATTCATTTGAGTGATAACAAAATAAACTAAACTTAAAAATGGGAAAAGGCAAAAACTTTCAACAAAGGAAGAGAAAATAAAACTTTTAACAAGATTAGACAAAACAACCAAAGCAACATTAAACAAATTAAAACAAAATACAAAATAAAAGACATCACCATTAAGAAAATTATTTTTTGTTCAAGTATTTCACACCATCTTTTTGGTTAATTTCTGCAGAAGTGTTCAAACATTTCCCCTTTTTCTCAAATTTTAGAGACCATTCAATTGGGTGATCTTCTCAACTACAGGCATTGTAATTATGATATTTAATTAAATTATTTTTTTTAAAAAAATTCCTCACATGTTGATTGTGAATGCCTTTCATAAACATTATGAGTATTGTGTTGTCAAGTTCAATTTGTTGATGATGATATTCATATTTCATACATTATTTAGCAGCATGGAAATCTCATGTTTGATACACATGTTTGGATGAATTGGTAATATATCTATGTGGGCTATGCAGTTGATCGTCAACTATTCCTGGCGAGACCTTAGTGTTCAAATCATTTAGCAATCTTGCTCACTTGTTGCATTATTTTGTACATTATCATCTACTGCCGTGTTTGCTTCTTTTTCTACAACTCATTAACACTCTCCTACAGAACAACACAACCATCACCGAAGGCGACAATAATTAAGCTTGTGCATATAAAATCATATGTACATTTCTAGCTAGCAATGAATGTGTACTACATATATTTGATATCATTCTCTAGAGGCTTAATAGGTAAAATTAAATAACTTGAGCAATATATTTTGTATAAAAAATGTAATTTAAAAAAAAAATATTATCGCACACCACAATTTTTTAAAATTGTTTCAATTTAGTCAACTATTGGAATATCGTTAAAAATTGCCATTAACTGATAACCTAACATGTCAGTCATAATCTTTTCAAAATTTAGAATGTTCTTATAAATCGTGTGTTAAGTGGCAAAATGCACATGTATGTATAACAATATGTGCTTTTCATCTTTTTGAAGTATTGGTATCTGCCTCCTGTAATATTGATAGATGTCTTGTTCTTAAAGCAAGAAACAAACTAAACCTATATGTAATCAATTCCATTAATCGACTTTTTTTCCCCTTTCAATAGCCACCATTATTGATCAATAAGAAGATCAATTGAAGCTTGTATCTCAAGTAGCGGCAGTGTGACACATTTTCAAACCAAGTCTTCATGATTTGTTTAGTAAAGTCTTGGTGGCCACATTTTCCTTTCACTTGAAAGAGATTTGAGTAAATCAACTTAAATTTATTTACTATTCGATCATAGCAAAACGCCCGCATGCTTTGAATTTAAGGTTAAATGGCTTTGCCCTCATCTTGTGTTGTATTTAATGATGTTCGATTAATCAATCATATGGCACTTCTATTTAATTAACATTTAGAATCCTCAAAGATTCTCGTCCTTCTCAACATTTTATTGACTTTCTTTTTTGCCAATTTTTTTCCACTTTGAATCTTCTTAATTAATTATTTTAAAGAAATATGTGATCCGTTGGATATGACTGAAAGAAGGAACAACCATGAAATTCTATTATAGAAATATGATACAAGAGATAAACATTATCATTATCAAATATCAACAAGTTGTTATAAAATACTATAATATTATATCAAGGTATATTATCATCATTAAAATAAAGGAGGAATCCAATCTAATTATATAACAATAATATAATAAATTAAAACAAATAAAGGAATGTAGAGATAAGATATAGATTTCTTATGTTATATATTAAGCAGTACCTAATAGATAATATATGGTTCAGGTGTCAACTTGGACGAGGCTTGCCTTGGTCGTCTATATACGGTTTATCTAAAATGATAAATCATCCCAACCATCCACATGTTGAGGTTTTATCATTTCAAATCAACAAATAATAAAACTTGGACAAGGACAAAATGCTGTTGATTAATTGTAATATCTTTAATTAACTCCAAATCATCATTTTATTTGTGGGATATTGGAATCTACATACAATATTCTGTTTTTTTTTTCAAAAAAATTGATTTTTCTACCACAATTATGATATCTTTAATCTATTAGTTTTTACATACCATATACTTTCATTTATTATTTCTCTTTTACTCGGATAAAAAAATGACATAATTTAGAGTGGTAACTTGATATTGTAAATAAATTGAATGAATCGGATAACTAATACGTTGAATATAGAATACGTGGAAGTAAAATGCTTAAAACAATAGTGGTTAGCATATTAGCCTTATATACATATTGAATATGTTAAACAAAAAAACTTTCACTATCATTTGTGGACAAAAAATCTCTTAATGTCTTAATTATTTGGCTACTAATTAATACTCTATAATAGAAAATGGTAAATGGCCAAGAAAACTAATTTAATCAAACACCATCAATGTTAGTGATCTCGTGGTTTCGTAACTTGCAAGAATAGACATTCAATTTGAAAAGTCAAAGGAAGATTTTAATGACGTTAAAGTTGAACCTTTGGAAAGTCATTTGGATGAATTGGAAAGGAAGAAGGTCATAGCTGACCTCATCAACCAATCCACGTTAGTACTTCTCAATTGCATTTTCAAGTCAACATAGAGGATGGATTAGGTGACTTAACCAAGTCCTACTTCTACATTTCGGCTTTAGTGGAGAAGGACTTTGAGAGAGGGGAACATGAGGCTGCAATATAGCTTTAAATTAATTAAGAAGTTGACCAAAATTATCTTCATTTTGGACTTTCAGGGGTGCTTCTTTGCCTTTTGTTGCGACACATAAATGCTCAACAACACGCAGCGACTAGGAGGAAGAGAAAGTGTTAATGTTTGAAGGTCAAATAGAGGCATTTTGATGAAGACCCGCCACCATTATTCAAAAAATATATTTTTTTTAATTCATGAATCATGATCTTTTCTTTTCTTTTTCTTGTATTGCTTATGTGAAATTTGCAGTTTTGTGGCTTTCATTTGAACAAGTTAAAAGGTTTTGAGACAGACAATTAATTCATAGCTAGCTAGTTTCAAATTAAGCCTATCGTCCCTAAATTATTCATACTTATCAAAAAAATCTCTAAATTATTCATAAACTAATTATGAGTTAAAGGTCAAATATATTGCATTAAAATATTTTCAGCTGAATTATAAGTGGTAAGAAGATCGAATTGACCGTATGGTTAAAGCCCAACTTTACGGGAAAAAAATTGTAAATGATTCGCAATAATATTTTTTTTTTAAAAATTATTCTAGAATCAATCTTACACCAGTTAGTTAGAATCGACAGCTTGGCACTTTTGATATCAAAGTGAATTCATGACATAAATGAAGCAAAATCAGTATGTAAATGTAATATTTCCCATTAATTCAAATTACATATCAACTTAAAATTGATCGTTTATTACAATTGATTGAGTGTGTTTGTTTGAGAAAAATTTACATACTATTTAAATACATCAGAACTCCAGAAAATGAAAAAAATATGGCTCGTTTTTCTTTTTTACCATTCTTCAATAATATATTAGTTACTTAATTTATCGCAACAAACATCTCTCTATTAAAAGGGAACCTTCCAATATTTCTTTAAGAAAAATACACTTCAACATTTGAAAAAAAATCAATGAACAATGTGTTGGTATTGAGTCATCTCCAATACTAAAGGATTGAGATCGAGCTAATTCCTGGTGGCAGGAAATAAAAACGACTTATTTGAAAAAAAAAAAACACTTCAACGGCTATTAATTATAGTGTTCTGTTTATAGTTGGATTGGTTAAGCAAATCAAAATAGAGTCCCAAACTATTAATTGTTTCGCAAACCTTCCTTGTAAAGAGTATCTCATAATGCATGATATGAATATAGCTGTACTTCTGCGTGACCTAATAGAAGTTGCTTCTCTACATTGCTCTCTGAACTTCCAAAGCACAATAATTAAATAGCCAATAATTTCCAGGATTTTTTTTACGGTAGAATTTCCAACGTGGTTGTGTTACTTGAGTGACACACGTATTTTTTGTTTCCAGTTTATCGGGTAATTAATCATGAATTTCTATACATCATTACGAAGAATGAATGTCAAACAAATTCAGTTTTTTTTTTTAATTGTGGAGGTGATCTAATGATCAAAACAAACACTAGATCAATCCTCATAATCAACCCACTTAAATATTAACTCAGTTAGATTGCAGCGACCTGTATATTAGTGGCATTATTCTAAACCGACTCAACTAAGTTGACTTGATAAGAGAAAAGAAGATGACAAATATTATTAATAATTGGAGAGGAAAAACTCTTAATATCAACGTATATACAAAATCAGACTGTAAGACTAAACTCATAGATAATTAAATTGTTCTCTGAAAAAAACAATAATTAAATTGTTCAGCTGATCAGCTAGGTAACTTAAGTTTAGTAAGTGGTTATTAAGTGCTTTTGAAATGGACTCGTGATCTTTTAAAGTGATCAATTATAGACCTCCAATTTGGGATACAAAGCAGATTGCCCTAAAAATCAAAATAGCTGGTAATCGACAAAACTAGTAAATTAAGCTGACATATGCAATATCTGATTAGAAAAAAAAAACAATTTTAGAATGTAATTGATAAGAATGTGGGACCAGTCTTGGCAAAGTATCGATCTGGGACCAATATCCAGCTGTGCAGAATTCATAATTGGAAAAGATTTAGGGTAAGAGGCAAGGTTTGTTTGAATTGCAAGCAAAGCTGATTGTCTGAGTTAAGTTATGTATTACTAGTTGATAGTGGCATTCTTATTTTCCTGAAATAATAGCTTCCCATATGATTAAACCATGTCGTTCACAGACAAGGGATTGAGTCTCTTTGTGCTTTCTGGTCATTTTGGTGTCATGATGTGGCTCAACGCGATTTGCATAATCCCTCTCATAAGTGCATTAAAATAAAAACAGTTTGATTATCTAATTTGAGCCGAAAAAAAATCAAAAAAATTGGGTGAAAGAAAAAACTCAGATCACTCTTATTAAACTTCATCTTAGATGTGAATTGAAACTTACTTTTAATTTTATTCATTGATAATTAGTAATTATATTACTAGTTATTATCATTATTATTTTATTAGTGAATTAATCATTCAACACTTTGATTCTAACTTCTATTTGGTGGCAGGCAACCGAAATTTACCTTTTCCATTTTCGTTTAAAGCGAAACTAATGCAGTTTCATTTGATTATGGATAATGATTAATGAATTTAAAGATGAAGCATGCCTCCACATTGTTTTTTAAGAAATAATAATATATTAATCTTATAAATGCGTTAATTTTGAAATAAAATGACGAATTTTGTGTAGCTCTGTTAAGAAAGATACTGCCGCGGACTTCTCATCTTTTCAATTTACACCATATACTTAGAAGTATCTTTCGTGACCCCCAAACAAATTTATGTTTCACTATATTCAAAGTAATATTTTGTGGAGTAGTATTTAATTTCATATTAGTTCGAATCTTAAAATTTGAAAAAGAAAAAAACTTGTGAGAAATTAGTTTCGCAATTGACATATAATAGGATACATAAATCTTTTTTTTAGTGTTCAGAATATATTTTTGATATTTGACTAATTTAATTTTAAATTTAATAAAAATTTATACTACTTCATCATAATCTTCGACGATGCTATAAATTTTTTAATAAAGAGAATTATTTCTTGTTGTGAAAATGTTGAACGCACTTGTAAGTTTATTTATTTTAAAATTGTATCAATTTGATTAAAACATTATTCAGATTTAGGACTTCCAAATATTACTATGAAGATTACCATAAAAATCTTTTTTTCGTTGCTACGTAGTGCACTAGTTTTCTGCTCAATTATAGTTTTTTTCTTCACCATCATGAAGCTTAGGTTTTAACCAAAAAAAAGAGAGAGAGAAACTCATACGGGAGAATCCTTCAAGAAGTTTGAGCAGATCAGAAAGTTCATATGAATGAAACCAAACCCTAAAAATATTTTATTCATAGTGTTCAGAATTTGAACCCTGTAAAGGTGACCAGATGTAGTAAAGTACATCAATTGTAAAGTTCATTGCATATATTTATATGGCTTAGCAATTATATTAACGAGAACCAAAATGGAACTTTACCACTAAAAGTTTTGATAAGCCACTACTACAAGACATTTTATGTAAACCAAGAATTATCTTAATTATGCCTTCTTTCTAACATTTTATATAGGATATAATTATAAATTACGAAGTATGTTTGGAAACAAATCTCGGTCATTTTGTTGGAATTTTAATTTAAACCAGATCCTTAGTTGAAAATTTATTATTTTAGAATTAACAAACTGTTAAAAAAGCAAGAGTAAATTCACAAGATGCAATCTCACATTAAAAAGTTATAGTGTGTAAAAAATATATAAGTGGAGGAAAATTATAACACAATGCCTTAAAATTTTGGATAAAAATATAGTGTTGGTCCCACTTATATAATCTTACTAAATCTACAGGATAAAGTTTTATGAGTCTCTGATTCCTAAGACAAACTAGCATCTCGTTAGTATTATCTTAAATATTTCATTAATATAAAGATTGAGTACAAGTACATATTCAAATAATTCCCTACACTTGATGTAAAATTTACCATTTTGACTAAACTAATTTGATTTGCATATCGCGAATGTTTTTGAGAACATTTGGACATTTGTGGACATACAATTGTCATCGATAATTTGAAAAGAAAAGTGTACTGAATGAACGCTCCCATCAATCAGTAAGATCTTCACAAAACAGAATCAAACAAATTAAGCGAAATATATATATAATTAATTCCATTTAAGCATTCCTGTCTTTGTACAATTGAGAAATGCATGTGGGGGCAGGTGAGATGTAGATAGAAAAAGAAGGTAATTTGAATCAGATTAAGTAGTAGCTAATGTCTAATGAGTCTAGTAATGATGAAAAACGCCAAATTGAAGAAAATAAAGAACCAAAAGGAAAAGAATCTACAACGTGAGTTAAAAAAAAAATGAAGCAAAAGAAGCAGTTGCTTTTTTAGGTAGCTTTTAAAATGCATTAGGGAACAAAGAATGTGGATCCAGCATGCTCATGAAAAGCTACAGTCTCTTTGGGGCAAGACAGCCAAACCCCACTCTCCACCATTATCTCATGTGCTCCTTCTACATTTCATAATAATATCAAACCCCAACATTATCCTACACCAATGAGCTTCCACATGCCTTCTATCCTATATAATGAAAAAATATTTGTATCTTTCTTAGCCTCATTTGATTGATCAGCTTTTAGCCCTATCTCAGCTCTTTGTTTTTCTCAAAATACACATTTGCTTATTTTTTTATTTAGAGGTGAACTTGTTGGTCTTCAGCGAATAATATATAATTAACAAGTTATTCTTGAATGAGTCGTGCCTACATTTATGTAAGAACGAACTATAGACCAATTAGCGACGGAATTGGTTGGTCTTACGTTAATTAACTTCATAGGCAAGGAGGGATCATGGAACATGAATCTTACAAATCTCTGATGTTGCTAATATTCAAGTTGTATGAGATGGAGTGGTTTTCGAATAAATGATGAACCATGCGGACAGAGGGAGGGGTAAATGAACAGCAATAACCTGTGTGTATGTACCCAAAACGTACCCCATAAGCTGTCGGGGGTGAAAGAAATTTATATCTCGGCCTCTCTTCCTTTAAATTTTACTGACGCTGTCGATATAAATGAGATCTGATACTCCATTTCTGAAACTTTCTTGTTTATGACCAAATAAAAATGTGGGACTATGACTATATATGAGTAAGCTACACCATTTTTTAAGGCACAAATGTTATACCAAGTCGCTGGACCAATCAGCCTATTTTGCCTATATTATGTGGTGGTCAAACGAGGTCGGTTGCGTCAATTTTGTTGGTGTATCCGTAAGTACCTGTTCTACGGGAAAACAAGTGACATGCAATTATGGCTTAAAAGACCACTCGTATACGCACACAGCATTTCTAGCAACACAATTGGCAGGTTGTCTTGGAACAAACACAATGGTAAGTTTTGAAAGAATAAAAAACCCTATTCATATGTGTGTTTTAATTAGATTGAATAAAATTTAATAAATTATATAATAAAAAAATAAAATAACATTTTTTAAAGAACAAAATATATTAATAAATTATATAGTAAGAAAATAGAAAACAATGTATTTTCTGTGTAACACAAACCTGAAACAAACTCCCTCAATGTTAGAATATTAATCAATTTTTTGCTCTTTTGATTTTGATGTACTTCCCCATCCTTTTTTTAGTCCGTTGTTCTATTTTCAAATATCTTTAATTGTAGTCCACTTTCTCTTTTTAGATGTTATCTTTTAAATAAAATCTGTAAAATATCCTTAAATACTCCCTCCATTTCACAATATATATTTTTTAAAATAAATTATTTTTTATCAAAATAAATAACATTTTATCAAATTAATTTTTTTACTACTTTATTCCATATTTTTCCTTTGTATTAAATTGATTTTAAATAACTACATTTAAACTATTCTAGAAAAATAAATAAAATTAATATAGTAAATAACTACTATAATTAATATAAATTAATTATTTTTTAATATGTGTATCAAAATTTTAAAAAATATTTATTGTAAAATAAAAAGAGTAATTAATAGTAGGTGCAATTAATATTCATTTGTACTTAGAAACAAACCTAAGAGACTAAGACAAATTAGAAAAATTACACAAATTTATATGAATTTTACCACTTTTATTAATCCTTGTGCATTTGAAAAGTAGACTATAAAAATGAGACCGAAGGGAGCAGTATCTTTTTAAATTCTAACAAATACATTTAGCAGTTGTTCTTTTTCTCTCCTTTTTTTAAAAAAAGTGGAATAACTAAATGTTTAACAGGTAAACAAAGCTGAAAAACATTTATTACTCCTTCCATCTTATATTGATAGATAAATTTATTTTTTATATATAAATTAAAAAAATTAATTAAAATTATTAATTTTAATAAATTTTTTAAAAATATTATTATTATTATTATTTAATGAGTAATTATTAATATAATTTATTATATATTTAAATATATATAATATAATATAACTATTAATATTAAAATAAAAAAATATAATTTAAGATAAATTAAAAAAATAGTTTATTTTTGTAGGACGAAAAACGTACTAGTTTTCATTTCAAGTTCAATCATCAATCGGTACTTTGTATGAATCCAGGATCGTATCTATGATGCTGTTGCAATGAAACAAGTACCAGAACTTCAAGAAATTGCGGGGGGGGGGGGGGGGGGGGGGGGGGGGGGGGGGGGGGGGGGGGGGGGGGGGGGGGGGGGGGGGGGGGGGGGGGGGGGGGGGGGGGGGGGGGGGGGGGGG
>CAODLS012384569.1:0-31938 GCA_948243855.1 Flueggea neowawraea | reverse complement strand
TGTTCAATGCAATAGGGTTTTAACCCATTAGTTTATTTGTAACAAATTACAAATAAAAAAGATATATACATACTCGTGCATTACCCAAATAATTGAAATCTCATTTCAATTATCTAAATGAGAACTATATTTGCACGTTTCCAAATCAATTATTTTGAAAAACTAATTTCCAAAATAATTCCTGGAACAAAATTCATTTTTCGCAAATTTTTAACAATTTTTATACACCAAACAAATTGGTAAAAATTGATCTTAAACTCCAAAAATTGTAAACAATATACCCAAAATTTCCGAAAAATCAAAAATAATTTTCCAGAAAATTTTAGAAAAATGGTCGTTGGGACACGTGTCACACTCTCACACGCGCCACCTGGATGACGCCTACGCGCAACAACGCACTGACACGCGCCGCACGTGCACCATCCAATCCGCTGCCACGTGTCATCGTCAACACGGTACACGTGTCACTATGTGATTCGACCACGTGGACAAATGCAAGATAACATCGCCACATATCGCCCAATGTGTCGATGATGTGGCAGACATGTGGCACATCCTGCCACGTGTCGCTCCACCCGTGGTCCGCGTGATGACATGTTAGAACAATCATCTGCCACGTGTCAGAAACGTGGAGGTCCACGTGGCACTTTTGCCACATGCCAACACGTTATTGGAACACACATGTTGTGTGTTATTATCAGTGTGCCACATGTCTCACGATCATTGGTCCACTTTTCAGTCAACTTTGACTAGTCAACTAGACACGTGTTGTGTTCTGAGTGGTCTGCATGTTTTCTCCAACCATTAAAAAGTGTCACGAGTGTCATGTGGTGCATTCTGATTGGTCGATACTCAACTAATGGGAATGTGCCATGTGACCTATTGGATCAGATGAAACAAATTCATCTGTAAGTTTCTCACTCAGTATTTTGCGATCGGGTTTTCATCGATTTAACGATTTTTTCGATGGAATTTCGCTACTAAACTTGGGCAGCTTATGTTTTCAAGGTCGCTGATCTCAAATATTTTATCAGAATTACAAAATTTCAAATTTCAGTTTTTGGCTCCAGACAGACTCGAACCAAAATTTGCGTTGGAGACAAAAAGTTGAATGCAATAAAATCACAGTAGGCACCCTAGACAGAGACCAACAATATTTTCTAATCAAATTCGAAAAAAATTCCTGCCGACTCTGATACCAATGAAGGAATCGGTTACCCGTTTAACAAATAAACAGTATAAAAGGAGGTTCAAATTATCTATCTCGATTTCGGCAGAAGCATAGCAGTAAATAGCAGCTACAGGACCAGGTTTCGATATTGGTCTCGTGAGCAAACCATAGTCGGATAGCCGACTGGAGTGCCCGGCTCGTTCACAGTCTAGATGTCATGCGGATTAACACCATCGACAAACGATTCACGGTGCGAGGAGATGGAGGAAGGAAGATGGAGGGAAGGATGAGGGAGGGAGAAACATTCTTCTCCCTTCCTCCTTTTTCCTTTTCTTTTCTCTCTTTTTTCTTCTTCTTCCTTCTTCTCTTTTTTCTCTTCTCCACTTTCTCCACCTCCCCTTCTTCTCCTCTCTCACCTCTATTTATAGGAGCCCTTAATGGGCCTTATAGGCCCATTTTAGGCCCAAATCAATTGGACTTACCAATTGGTCTGGGTTCATGGTCCCGGTTCACACCTTAACCAACCGGTTCGATTCATTCGTCATGGGCAGACCGCTTTTCCAACATGAACTGGGACCGTGAATAGAGACCAATTGGTAAGCCCAATTTAGTTTGGCCCATGAGCCCATAAGGCCCAATAAAGGCCCACTTGGTTGCCTATAAATAGGTGAAGGTGGTGGAGGAACAAAGAGGAAGTGAGGTGGAGAAAAAAAGTGGAGAAAGTGAGAAGGAAAGGAAAGAAAGAAAAGAGAGGAGGAGAAGAAAATAAAAGAAAAGGAAAAAAGGAGGAAGGGAGAAAATGTTTCTCCCCTCCCTCATCATTCCCTCCATCTTCCTTTCTCCATTTTCTCGTACCGTGAATCGTCTGTCGATGGTGTCGATCTGCGTGGCATCTAGACTGCTAACGAGTCGAACACTCCCGTCGACTATCCGACCATGGTTTGCTCGCGAGACCAACATCTAAACATGGTCCTGTAGTTGTTGTCTGCTGCTATACTTCCGTCGGAATCGAGGTAGGTAACTTGAACCGCCTATTTTTTATACTGTTTATTTGTTAAACGGGTACCCGATTTATTCATCGAGACATATGCGCGACTGTCATCTCTTATAATTATGGGGATAAAATAGGTAAATATGATCAATGAAAATCTCCTTCAATTATGGAGATATGATATTGTATCATACATTCATAATTTAAGCAGAGATGTTACAAAATTAATAAGCAAATCAACTATTATATTAGTTACAACAAAATAAAATTAAATCTGGCCATAAACAAATATCACATGTAAGCTTCAAAGATAATATTCGAAATCAAATTGAAGACGCCATCAGAAATATGTAATGATTTTATGGAAATTAATAAAACAATATTAGGTTTATAACATGTTATTATTATTAATGAAATATTTAAGTATTAATAATATTATTATTTGATAATACACTGAATTTGTCTGGATATTGCATGCAACTAGAATATGTTTTGCAAAAAAAAAACGTTATAAGTATTATTAACAAAATATTAACATATTTTATTATTAGTTTATTATACATTGAATATTATTCTAATATTGTATCAGTAATTATTAGATTATTGTAAATTTAAGATTGCATTACACGAATATTGTATATAACATCACATATATGTTAAGACATGCTAATATTACACTTGTATTTTATTATTATTGCATATACATAAATAAAACAAAATTTTGGTGTTTAAAAAAATATCTAAAAAGTTCAATCACATACAAATCAATGTTTAACCAAAACGATTATAAATATACCTTGTATTTTATAGAAATGGTTGACAAGAGAGAGAAAGAACATGGCAGGGTATGAGATACTCTGTGATTTCGAGAGCTGTTTAATAGTGAAATTCTTTTAAATAAACGTTTTTATGTGTAAATAGTTTTGGTAAATATGAAAGACTTTTTATACAAGGTTTTATCAGTGAAATATGTTTCAAAAATGCTGCCTATGGCGTAATTTGCACATTGTGAGAACATAATAGGGCCTTTTGAGGGCTGACACTAAGGCGACAAGAAATTGTGAATGAACCAATTAGTGTTTGATTGATGAGAGTATTAGGTAAATTATTAGTTTTGTCAGTAGCTACTTTTTCCATTAGTGCTACACAATTGAATTGAATTGCATCATGGAAACTCCACATTTTGTGTTCAATTTGATCTAACCTAATCATGCTTTTGGTTTTATCTATTCCTAATTAGTTGTTTCTATTTCTCTCTCTTATTTTTTAATTTTGTCAGGTTGGGGATAAGCTTTGTTGTATGTTATGGGCTGTCTCACTCTACTACTTCTTTATGTGATGTTGTGACGATTTGTGGACTTTAATCATTCTTCTTTTGAGTAAGACAACATCACGTTTTCCACTTCTAATCAACTTGCGCCTTTCTTTAGTTTTATTTATTACAGGTTGTTTTTTTTTTAATCTGGTCTTACAAAGTTTTTGTTAGGATTTTGGCTACAATAGGTTTTTTTTTAAAGTTGTTTACTTATTTTCACGAAAAATCGAATTCACAATCTTTTAAAGGTAGAATTATTTTAATATCAATTAATTACAAGCTTATTAGTTTGACCAAAATAGGTTATATGGCCTTTTTTTTCATTGCAAATGTAGTTTTTTTTCCTACGTATGGTGCATTTTTTCTGAAAAAAAAAGAAGACAATCACTTCATTTGAAATATCTGAACAATGAATATTTTTTCTTACACACTTTGTCAATTAATCTTGAAGATAAGGACGTTAACTTGTTTGGGAAAACATTAACCCCTATAAACAATCTTTGGACGAAATTGAGGGGGAACTTCCAAGTTTTGCTTGCGTATATTGACGGATTGTAAAAAACAATGGGCACAAAACAACTTATAAATTACGTGTGACGACTTGCTTTTCGTACAAAGATAATCAAAGTAACCAAATCCCTTTTCTTCTCTTCCAAGTAGTCGAAGACAAGTCATTCATCCATTCATTTGAGTCAAGTGGAGGCTAAAACCAATGTCATTAACGGTCTCAATCCAGTTTCTTCTTCCTTGTGTTACATACTCCAACTTCACAAGACCCGGTCAAAAACCAACCAACCAACCATACCCTCTAGCCACCCATGATGTGAACAATATCTGATAAATTATTCAATTTTGTACAGTTAAGAGTCATTATCACTTATTTAAAACTGCCTATAATTATTAATTATAATCACAATTCAAAGCCGAAGTGGCCGCAAACAAACAAAGAAAGAACCACCCTAACAACGTTTTTTGGGTCCTACATTGCGTTTCTCTATCAAATAGCAATTTGCAATTAGAAACTCAAAACAAGATTGGTTCACACTCCGGCCACCCCACAAACCAAATTATGTAACCGACCCTCCAGTTAACCGAATTTTATCAAATCATATGGACCAAAGTTAGGTACTTTTAGGCTGATTACTCTTATATAATTAGAAAAATTCTTGATTACACTTGGTGTAGGACTCCGCTCCTATATCAAATTAATCAGAAATTATTATCTGTCTTAAAATATATTGCCAAAGTGGGTCAATTATTTAAATAACAATTTATGATTGGTTTGGTGTAAGAACATGGTCTTACACTAAGTGAAACGAAGAATTTCCCATATTCTTTTTCTCTGTTTGCTCCCTAAGAAAGCTTCACTTGCCCGTAAAAGAAGAAAAAAAAATTGGTTTCTTTCTTATACCTCTTGTTCTAAACCTCCTATAATTGTGAACTGTTTAGAGCGGTTGCTATTTTTGTCTTTCTACGCATGATTAGCACCAATTGTCCATCACTGCATTCAACTACTAATCAATTTTAATTCAATTGTGTCAAAATTGAGATGTTGCGATTTTTTTTTGACAAGTCCTTTTTTATTAGCTTTCATCAATAATCGAACTCTCGATTATTTAGTGTTAGAGTTGACTCCAATATAAATGAATTAAAAATCTATTAATAAATAACTGATCAATATTACTAATAGAGTTGTAGTTTAGTCACACGAGCCTGAGTTCTAAATTTATTTTTGTGGCCACATAATGAATGAATATGTTTTGTGTGTGATGTACTTTGATAACCAAGGCATCTGAATTTCATTGATTGAGTAGCTTCATCAAGCTACTTTCCCGTTGATAAAGAAAAGGGAAAATATTTTTGGAGTCCTTCAGGTTGCCCTAGTTAGTAGTAAGGACTCGTATTTTTAGAATGTTATAAACACATCATTCAGTTTTGAAAGCGCATTGCATTTAAGTCCCTCCGTTAATGGTGCGTTACTATACTGTTAGAGAAATGATGACGTGTCTTATTAGACCGCACTAAATAAAATTTTTATTACAATTTTGCCCCTATTGTATTATTTCTTTCTCTTCTTCATCTTCTTCCCTCATCTATTTTTCCTCTCTCACTCCATCTCTTCTTTCTAACGCATCAACAAACCTCAACATCTCTTTCTAACGCATCTCTTCTTCCTGTTGAACAAACCTCAACATTTCACAAAAAGAAAACCTAAAGTTTAAAACTAAAAAGCAATTTCACAATCCAAAAACCAATTTCACAATCAAAGAACATTCTCAATTGCAACAAATCACAATCACTAAAATCATCATCGAGAGTCATCAAAATCGCATACACGAAGCTCTTAAATTATTCAATTTCACCCAAATCAAACACAAATAAGCATGGAGAAGAACATAAATTAAATCCACAACCAAATTCTCAGCTATTAAACCTTGATTTGGCTTATGGTTTTTCCTTAAACCCAGATACCCATTAAAGAACATAACTGGTTTTGGGTTTAATGAAAAAACGGAAACAAATATGTTCTTTCATTCTTCTTTGTTCGGATCCCATATGGATTGGAGATAGAAGAGATAAGGAGATAGACAATAAAGAGAAGAGGGGATGAAGGGAGAGAACCGATTCCTCCTTTGTACTGGTCGCGTAGAAGAAAAGGCGAGATGGGTGACTATCGATAGAGAAGAAAGATGCAGAGCAGACGAGAAAGAGAGCAGACTATGGAGCGAAAGTAGACGAGAGAGAGCAGATGGGGAAGCGAGAAAGGATGAAAGTAAGAGCAGACAAGAGAGAGAAGACGACAATGTTGATCGAAGAGAGAGAGGGGGCTTAGAGAAGGGGAGAAAATTAGGGTTTGATTTTTCAGTTGAGAGAGAGAGAGATGGAAAAGGGTAAGGTTGGTTTAATGGTTGGATAAGGTTTGGTGTTTCGGTTGAGAGAGAGAGAGAGATGGAAGAAGAGTAAAGTTGGTTTGATGGTTGGGTTTGGTTTTTGGTTTTCTGAATAAGTGTGTAGGTTTGTTGATTGGTTTTTAGTTTAGTTTAATTAGTTTAGGAAGGGTAGTCAGGTAATTTTGTTAATCTGTTAATGCCATCAATCTAAAAAATGTGTGAAGGACTAACATGCTTACTAAAAAAAATAAGAAAATCTATATACTAATTAGAACATATCCCAGGGATTTCAAAAATATTTTCCCTAAAGAAAATGACCCACGACCTAACCATAGGCTACACATGAAAGCAGGCACAGGGCTCCACCACTTTGATAAAAAGCCCATATTATTAGATGGCTACGCCTACTCCCAACACCAAATTTTGCAATCACTTCAATATTTTTTTTCTAAAAATCAGAGTATTAACGGTTCTTATTTTTCAACAAATATCTTTTTAATATTAAATTCTTGACATTAACATCTAAAATTCGTTCAGAACCAACATATTAAACAGTGAAGTATTAACTAACACTTCAATTTCATGAACCGATTTTCTTTGTTTTGTTCTTCTGAAATTGAACCCCAAATTGAGGACAATCATTGATGTCTACATAGCTATGTTAGGCCAAGCATTGAATCTCATGCTTTATTAGTTTCATTTGAAGTTTGATATGATCCGCTAATTTATACAAGGATATGACATTTCCAGTACTTCTCTTTTTCTTTCTTCATTTTGGTCCTAGGCTTGTTGCCAGTTGGGAACCGTCGATTTCAGTTTATTGAATGGAGAAACCGAAACTAAACCGTGGTTTGGTCCTGTTCTGATTCGGTTCGCTTTCAGTTCCGATTTTAACCTGTTTAGGTTCTGGTTTTGACAGGTTAAACCGTCGGTTCCGGTTCAGTTCCCTCTTTTTTAAAAAAAAATTATTTTTAATCCGTTATTTTATCCCATCAATTTATTCCGGTTTGTAAATTTTGTTACATTCAATAATTAATTATAGTACCAATAACACATTGTATTCTAAAGATTTTTTAATAATTTTCAAACAAATTAATTATTCTACTAGTAATTACATCACATAATTTTAAACAAAATTAAAAAAACTTATTAAATTTTATTAAATATAATAAAATAACAAAATAATTAAATTAAACTATAGTAAAAAAAGAGAATAAATTTAAAAAATGTAATTGCAAAAAAATAACTTTAAGAAATATTAAAAAACGTAATTACAATAATAAAATAATAAATAATTAATAAGAGCAATTTAGAGCAAAATATTTTTTTTAGAGAGAAAAAATAGTGTGAAATTGGTAAGAATAGGATAGGAGTATTTATAAGGTTGAAAAAAAAAAAATGACGGTTCAAACCACCAGTTCAACCGGTTTTTAAATGGATAGAACCAACACCTAAACCGTAACAGTCCGGTTTTGGTTGGCCAATTTCGGTTCCAGTTCGATTCCAGTTTTGACCGATCCATTTTCGATTCAGTTTACCAATTCCGATTCAAAATTTACATGTCTATTTGGTCCTCTTGATGGTGCATCTTCATCCGTGGTACTAGCCCCCGCCATTGCTCACCTAATTTCCACGTTCACAATCATAGATGAAATTTTGATTTCGACCTTACACGTATGTTTAAAGGTATTTAATATATTATATTTTCTAAAAAATATTTATTTTTTTACGATACAATTCATCAGATTTATCATAAGATTTAGTGCAAGTTAAGTGGGTGATAATGCGGTTATACATAGCAGTACATTATCAATATCATCAACACGGCTTTGACTTTAAGTTTTATCTAGAAATAGAGGAAAAGAAGAACGTGACAAGTAAAAGCTGTCATTTTAATGATTATATAAATGCTCAATCATAAGCTTAAACTTTTCAATTACAAAATGGATTAGCAAACTTTAATTAACTAAAGCTCTAAACAGTAATTTGACAAAGAAATCAGAAAAAGAAGTGACTGCGCCGACAAAATCTTTTGAATTTGGGTGGATGCAATGCATTTTTATAGTACAGAATTATTAAAGGAAAATCAAAAAGAAATAACATTATTCCTTGTTGATCATAAAAAGAAAGTGGCTTACAACTAATTTTTCATCAAGTAAAAGTGACATCTATTAAGGCCACTTTGGTAAGTAATTAATTGACATATCTATATATTAATATAAAGTAGAATATATACGTTTAAAAATTGACACGTATCATTTATATAGTATTAATAAATGACATTTAACTCATTATTAATATGATATGTGTCATACAATAATCATTTCATTATTATCATATAAATTAGTTAAATGCCATAAATTTTTAATATGAACATATTTATTATGTTACTTATCGAAATTAGAATTTATAAATAGATTATCTGTTAAAAATTTATGAATTAAAATTTATAAACTGTAATTTTGTGTTTTTTAATTCAAATGATTTGTATGTTCAAATAAAGAATATTTATATATTTTAAAGTAATATAAATTTTAAAATAAAAATTGAAAATATTATAACAAAAAATTAAAATGACCAAATAATATCCATCAAATTGGTTGATTGATCAAAGAAATTTAAAAAAATAAATGGCCGATGAAAAAATAAAGAAAACCAAAAATATTAAATTTATCTAAAAATTCTACAAGCAGAGAACTCGACTATGACCAATATTATTGACAGAAAAGATTTTCAATCAATAAGATAAATAAATTATGAAAAATATCTGAATGGTTAGGTAAGCAATTAGAGAGAAATAAACAAACATATGCGGATAAAGTTAATATCTATATAAATTTACAATCAAATTGATTTTCTTAGTAAGTATATTTTGATTAACATTGTTAAAAATTCAATAAAAGATTAATGCACGTTTTTGATTTATGAAAGATCAATTGTTTACTTTATTGATATATTTAGACAATTAACTTTTTTGCAATCTAATTTTTTATTGATTATGCAATAAATAATTAATTTATTTCATACATTTTGGTCATTTTTCTTGACATGTCATATTAATTAAGTCACTTAAACTTTTGAGTATGTTGTAACCCCTTAATTTCTAAAAAAAATATTGTTAAAAAGATTAAAAGAATTTTGCACAAGAGATTAAAATGACAATTTTTATAGGAAGAATGCATTAAACTATTTCCAATTATGTCGGTTTTAATTTACTTTAACCTATCTTTTTAATGATCAAATATATGTGACGGTAGTCAAAAGTAGAATTAGGTGGGAGATTTTCATTTATAACAAGGAATACAATTCATACAATTCTAAAAAAAAGTCATACATGAAAAAGTCTTTCAAAATCTATATTTCTAATAAGAAAAATGCATTAAACTACCAAAAATATTTTTATTTCAATTGATGATATAAATTAAATACTTAAAATTTTTGATGCTATCTCAGGAGTGTTGTTCTAGTTTATTAAATTAAGGTCACTAAAGCAAGACGTACATATGTTTTTGCTCGATGAAACAAAACCTATATTTTGTTGACAAGACATCCAACAAAGTTTTACGTAAAAGAATTGAGTACAACCAAAATTGTAACAAGGTAGTACAGATTTTTTTCGCAATTAGAGATGCTTAAGTTTGAACTTTTGGTGTATTCTTTTCGGTCTCTTATAAATGTCGTTTAAAATGTTATCGCACGAATTAAGAAAACATTTAAAATGTTTTAATTTTATATTAAATTGACTTTTATACCCTTTTACTCAAAAACTAAAAATAAGGCATATTAGCCTAGTCTAGTGTAATTTGATAAATCAGCCTAGTCTTGTTCTTTGTGCAAGTTCAGTATATCAGCCTAGTCTCAGATCACAATCTTCATCATTTCTTTTTAATCCGTCTTTAATGACGCATATAATAATACCTAAACCCCATCTCATTTGTTTATATCCTGGGAGCAGAGGTCCTCGGGTTGCCGTGCTTACAATACTGAGGCTAAGCCACGACTCCGCAACCTTCATCTTTTTTTTTGGTCTGGCAACCTTCATCATTAATAGTCAAAAACACTAGAGGTAATAATATCTTAGAAGAAAAAGAAAAACTAGTATAACTAACAGGCGTATTCATAGGTAGAAATGAGTAGTTGAATTGGTCTTACCTCCATACTCATGACTTAAGGTCGTATGTTCAAAACCTATCTAGAGGAATGTAATTTAAAACTAGTATAAGAATTACATAGTATACCAATTAAAAAAAAGGCGTGTTCATATTATAGCGTGGGAAAAAAATGGCATGTACGTATTATAGGAGTTAGGAGTATGTTGGTCAGATTTTTTTTTTCTTTTTTAAGCAGGAAGTTGGTGTAGATATGTTATTGTATATTAATGCATGCCAACCCAAGTCTTCTGCAATGAAGAGCCTCAAATTTGAGTGGGCATGCAATTATTTTTTTGAAACTAGCTCTCACCAATCAGAGGAAGCAAACGAAGCTTCACATTTCGGGTCTACAACTATCCTAAATCCTCAAACTGTCAAAAAAATGTCGTGTTGGGGTCCCCAACATAACTATATATAGCTATGGTATGATCAACTGCATATCACTATAACTTTTAGTATCATTTGCTAGACGAAAGCTAGCCAGCTAAAAGGAGCTTTCAAGACTTCTATAAAATTAGATCTAATTGAAGATAGACACTTCAAACCTTATGAAGAAAGATTTATCTCATGTAATTTGTAATTAGTACAAATTTGTGTTACATATAAGAATTCAATAACTTAAATGCTGACTGGGATAATAAATTATATATGCCATGATCGATTTTTGATACATATATATATAGAATAAGCTAATGCACTAAATTGCCTAAACATTTTGCGTTAAAATATGTATCCCTTAGGATCACTATTTAGAGCAATTTTGCTGATTTTCTTTTCATTCCAAATCCTCTTTATAAGAATCTTGTAAAATATACCTAAAATTTATTTATTCGTCATTCGTTCACTAACTCAATTTAATTGAGTTGGTGATGAATAGTCTCTTATTTACCGAGTTAGTCTAACTAAATCAACATGCAAGTGGATTTTTGGTTTATCCGTGGCCCACATATATATAAATGATATAGAATGACCTCTATATTTTTAAAATAATTCATGATATATTCAAACATATCTAAAATCTTCAAAATATTCATTCAAACACTCAACTATTTAGATACAATTTTCTTTTTTTTTTAACCTCTAACTCAAAAAAACAAAACGTTGAATGTATACATTTTAGCACCATGGAATAATGAAAGGTGAAGAAAAATCGGTGGATATTTTCAGAATGTGAACATAAAAATGATGAAACGACACCAAAAAATAAAACGAAAGAAAACAAAAAAAGCAACGATAAAGAAAGGAGTAGTTGGTTGGGCAAAGATCAAAGCAAAGCCAACCTCCCTCTCTTTATCCAAACCGATTAAACAATGGCTCCTCATGTCCCCCTTTTTTTTGTGGGATTCAGTATTAGACGGCAGTTCCTAATTTTAATTGTTATAATATCAATCAATGGGCTTTTCTAATCCAAATATATTATTATATTCTTTAATTATCCATGGCACCACGTAGCTTTTAATTAGTTTATACGGTTGCTCCATATGTCACCAAAGTATGCTAAACTAAAATGGTATATGTCACATCTCTCACTCAACGTATTCCAAACGTTTCACTTCTTCAAAGATGGGTACAATTAAAGTCAGAACAAACCATCCAATTAGTGGACTTTTATACAGAAAAATATCTTATGGCCCATTTGTGTATTGTGTGTATAAATTATGTTCATCCTATTAATTATGATTTTTTTTGTGTTTTTATTTGATTTGACATAGACTTATATTCCCTCCATCCCATAATAATATATATACTTTTTATTTTGAATGTCCTAACATATAGATACATTTTTTTAAATGCATTTATTATTAGTAAAGTTATAAGATTGTTCTTATTTAATATCTTTTTCAACTAATTCATTAATTATCAATACATTCACTCAAATAACATAAATGAAAAACACTTATAAAATTAAATAAATTTAACTACTAAAATTATGAGATGGAGAGAGTAATATAATTATTTAAATCAATATATATATATATAAAAGTTAGAAAGTTTTTCCAAATTTTCGATAAATAATTTCGTAGTTGATTGACACATGGCTTTTTATTTATATTATTATATTCTTTAATATACCAATTATGTGGTTAATTGAGAATTGAATTTTTATATCTCTTATTATTATTTATTTAAAGATAGTTGAATGTACTAAGTTAAAATATATTAGCATATTTTACACTTTATACAAAAATATCATCTTTTTGTGATATTATATATACGATTTTTTAATTTATTATAAATAAAATTATTCACTGGTAAGGCTAATTCTGATTATTACTCTAAAATAATTTTTTTTGCTATATTATATATTTGGTTTTTTAAAAAATTATTTTTAATTAAAATTAGATTATTACAATTTATAGTGCAATACACGGGTATTACTTGGTATTTATATAAAAAAGATATTTTTTTATTTTTTAATAATAAAAGGAGAGTTTTTGTTTAAATGTTTTTAAAGTAAATTGTTGATATGTGTAGAATAAGAGTTAAAATTTTAGCAACAGAGATGATGTCAAGTCAAATAAGTTCAGAATATGAACAACATCTAAAATAAAAAATGTATGAGAAAATAAAACTTAATAAATCTAAAAAGCAAATAATTTAATTGTATAGCAAAGGGATATTATTATTTTTTATATAGTGTAAAATATGCCAATATATTTAATTAGTTAGTGTATTCAATAATTAATTAAAATTATTTTTCTTGATTATATTTTAATATGAAAAAATAATTATTTTATTAAATTAATATGTGTATCGCGCATAGACAATGCTAGTGTTTTATTTAAGTTTAGGGAAATGAAAGTACATTGCAGATATCTATTGTTTATACGCTAACAATAAATCATGATGGATGTGTGTTGGCAATTATTGGAATCTAATTTAGCTTAGGGATAACTAGATATGTATTGTAATCCACTTTCCCTTCATTTTGAACGATAACACATTAAATATTTAATTTTTTACAAAAACAAGTATCTAAAATTTCAACAATATGTATTCTCCTGATTGATTTTCATTTAATCTAAGAAAAAAAAAACTAACTCAAAAAGATTTTACATTTTAAAAAAGTCAAACTATAAATTTGCATAAGTGCATTTAGTTCTGAAATTGTTCAGGAGTTTTTGAATTATTCCATTAAAAAGATTCGAACCCTCTTGTCCAGAGAAGAACTACACCGGTTAATTATGTATGTCTTTTTTTACGAATTGAACGTGATTGTTAGCTAGGTACACACACTTCCCATAAGAATTATTGTAGGAATATTAAACCAAGTCAAATTAGGATTTATTATTAGAGTAAGAATTTGATTCAATGTTAATTAGATTTACTTGTTTTAGTAGAATTTAGATTGTGCTATTATAAATAGAGGTGTTAGGATCCTCATTGAAACAACAAGAATAAAGAATCAAAATCAATAAAATTTGTGAGTATTTGGTGCCCACATCTAGTACCAGAGCCACAAAGGCTAGATCGGTGTAAGGGTGTAAAAAAAAAAAATGAGAGTTGAGTGTTAAAAAAATAATACAACACAAAAAAAAACAAAAAAAGGGTTTGAGAGAACTCAACCCGTTTGATCGACCCGACTCAAACCGTTTTGTCAACAACACACATGGAAGAGCACATCGCCACTGCCAGCTCGTCAAGCCGCTAGCCATCGCCGCTCGAACCAAGAAGAAAGCGGGGAGCGTTGTGCCGTCTGCTCGTCGTTAGGAGTGTAATCGAGCCGAGCCGAGCTTTGGAGTGTTCAAGCTCGGCGCGGCTAAAATTTTTCGAGCTCGAGCTCAAAATCTTATTCAAACTCGGCTCGTTATAAGACTTGCGAGCTCACGAGCTTGTTCCCGAGCTTTTCGAGTTCGGCTCAACAAAGGATCAAATAAAATCATAAACGAGATTTCAAGTTTAAATTGGAAAAAAGTTCTAAAAACAATACATTTAAGTTTAGATTTATTCAATAAAATCATGTTGAGCATGCAGTTGAACAAAAAAACATTTAGAAGTTTCAATTTGTTTCACAAATTCAACATAATATTAGACCTTATGTGAGCATACTTGTATTTTTATAGGCATAGTCAATTAGTACAAACTTGCACTTTTGTTCATGTAACTCAAATATTAAATAATATTCCAAACATAAGTTTTTTTTTCATAATTTGGTTTAAAACATATGTAAACTTTAAAACATATGTAAACATACATTTATTTATATATAAATATACACATGTATATATATAAACGAGCCTACAACCGAGTTTGTTCACGAGCATTGTTCATGAACATATAAACGAGCTTGTTCGCGAGCTTTTCGAACCGAGCTTTTGGGTGTTCAATCTCGGCTGGTTTATTAATTTGAGCTTAAAATCTTGCTCAAGCTCGGCTCATTTATTAACGAGCCGAGTCATGAACGAGCTTTTATCGAGCTGAACATTGAGTAGCTCGGTTCATTTATAGCCCTACTTGTCGTCGTATCACCAATGAAACTGTGTCGCTTGAGAAGCGAAGGAGAAGAGGAGTCACTGCAACCAGAAGTCTCGACGGTGCCCAATCCGTCTCCACTGCCGATTCGCATCGCCGTTCAGTGCAAGAGTCGCCGTTGCCGACACATTCTCGTTCTGTCGCTGATGTCTCTATCGTCGTTCAGTTGCAAAAGGTCGCCGCCGTTGTTAGAAACGAGGAAGAAGAAGAGAGGAGCTAGGGTTTCAGGTTTGTTTGGTTGCAGAGATAGCTGATTCCAGTTGGTGTTTGGTACTAGGGATAAAATAATCCATATCCGAAATAAGACTTGAAGCAAGATATTATATTCTAGAACAAGAATAGTCTTATTCTAACTTAGGAATGACCAATAACACTCAATATGTTTCATGTCCCATTTTTAAATTCGATGGTAAATCAGAATTTAGACCATGGCAAGTTCAAATGGAATTTTTCTTGAAGCACCTTGGAATTTGGGATGTTGTCGAGAAAGGATATACCGAACCCGATGTTGGAGCTACATTAACTATATAGCAGGTGCATGCCCAAAAACAAAATAATCAAGCACTTCATTATTTATTTCAGTGTGTAGAATTAAATATTTTTCAAAAGATTATTAATTGTCGTCAAGCAAAAGAAGCTTGAGAAATTTTGTTGAAATCTTATCAAGGTGCTGAAAAAGTAAGGAATGTGCGATTGCAAAAATTGAGACGAGATTTTGAGTTGCTTCAGCAAGAAAAAGATGAAAGTGTGGTAGAATATTGTGGAAGGGTGCAAAAATTAGCTAATGACATGAAAGTCAATGGTGAGTCAGTTACAGAATTGAAGATTATAGAGAAAATTATTCGTACTTTGCTTGGCACATTTGATTACAAAGTTGTTGCAATAGAAGAATCCAGAGATCTTAGCACAATAACAGTTGATGATTTGCAAGCCACATTGGAAGCCCATGAACAACAATTGAATGAAAGAAAAACAACGACAGTAGAGAAAGCATTAAAGACTCAAGTGAACTTGAAAAAAGGCACAGGCATTGGTAACAACGGAGAGTCTAGCACCAGATGTGGATTTTCTAAAAACAGAGGAAGAGGCCGAGGCCGAGGTGGACAAGGAAACCTAAGGCAAAGAGAAGATAGTGGAGGAGATGGTTCAACCAATAACCAAGATCGCTCAAAAATTCAATGTCACAAATGCTACAAATGTGGACATTTTCAACACGAATGTAAGTCAGATATTCAGTGCTACAATTGCAAAAAATATGGGTACTACAGTAATGAATGTCAAAACAAGCAAACCAATAAACAGAATTATGCCAAAGTTGCTGAGCAAGAAGGAGACACCATGGAGACCTTGTTGTTGACTAGTAGTGCAATAATTGGAAATGATGACAATTAATGGTTGTTGGATACTAGTTGTAGCAATCATCTTAGTAGTAAAAAAGACTTGTTCATTGACCTTGATGAGAATTATCGTAGCAATGTGAAGCTTGGTGACAACACGAAAAATCCAATTTTAGGCAAAGGTAAAATTGGAATTTGATTGAATGATGGTTCTTTAAATTTCATATCTGATGTGCTTTATGCTCCTAGTATTTGCCAAAATTTGTTGAGTGTTGGTCAACTTGCTAAGAAGGGTTATGACTTGCATTTCAACAAAGAAGGGTGTCTTATCAGTGATATGAAGAAATGTGTTATTGCACAAATTAAGATGAATAACAACAGGTTATTTCCTATGACTATTAAACATGATAGTCAATCTTCTTGTAATTCTATTACTATTGATGATAATTAGTTGTGGCATATGCATCTTGGGCATTTAAATTTTGGGAGCATGAAATTTTTGGCTAATCATCAATGGGTTTCTGGCTTACCACATATTGAAATTTCTAATCATGTTTGTGAGACTTGTGTTATGGGCAAGAAGCATAGAGATCTTTTTCCAAAAAAAAACATGGAGAGCTCAAAAACCGCTTGAATTAGTGCATTTAGATTTATGCTTTGTGGAGGTTCCTTCCAATAGTGGTAGTAAGCACTTTATCACTTTCGTTGATGATTTTAGTAGAAAGACTTGAGTCTATTTTTTGATGTATAAAGCCGATGCTTGTAATGTCTTTAAAGAATTCTTGGCTTATGTTGAAAAACAAAGTGGCTATTCTATCAAAACTTTGAGAATAGATAGAGGAACAGAGTATACTGTGTGTGATGATTTTCTAAAGAAAAGAGGCATACATCATCAATTGACTGCAAAATACACTCCTCAACAAAATAGAGTAGCTAAAAGGAAGACTAGAACAATCATGGATATGGTACAATGCATGATGTATTGTAAGAAGTTGCCAAAGAGCTTTTGGGTCGAAGCAATTGCTTGTACAGTATATGTTTTGAATAGGTGTTACACTCAAAATTTACAAAACAAGACACCTTATGAAGCATGGTGTGGACGAAAGTCAAATCTAAATCATCTCAAGGTATTTGGTTGTATTGCTTATGCTCATGTTCCTACTGAATTGAGGAAAAAATTAGATGATAGAGCAGAAAAATGCATATTTATTGGATATTTTCATGAGACAAAAAGTTATAAACTTTACAATCCTATGACAAAAAAGATTGTCATAAGTCATGATATGATTTTTAAAGAAGAAAGAGGTTGAGATTGGTCAAGTGAAGAGAAGAAGACATTGCCTACACCCATAGTCGTTACCCAAGAAGACAATGAAGATGCTCAATTGTCTACAATTGCACCACCTGCTGGAGAATGTAGTCGACCACAACGAACACGCCGCTTGCCTTCTCACCTACAAGACTATGTGATTTGATGATGAAGAAGCTGTTCATTATGCTTATTTTGTTGATTGTACTCTAATGAGTTATGAAGAGGCTTCAAAAGATCCTAAATGGGTCAAGTCAATGGATGAAGAGATTCATGCAATTGAGAAAAATAACACTTGGGACCTCACAACTCTTCCAAAGGGAAAGGTAGCAATTGGAGTGAAATGGGTTCACAAGTTTAAATACAAGCCTGATGGATAAATAGCTCGCAAGAAGTCAAGATTGGTTGCTAAAGGTTACAAACAAAAACCTGGAGTTGACTACCTTGAAGTGTTTGCTCCTGTTGCTCTATCTACCGCTGAAGCTGAATACAATGCTGCTAGAAGTTGTGCTACTCAATCTATTTGGTTGAGAAGATTACTTAGAGAGTTGCATCATTAACAAGAGAAGCCTACGAAGATATTTTGTGACAACAAGTCTACAATTGCTTTGACAAAGAATCATGTGTTTCATGGTCACACCAAACACATTGACATCAAGTATTACTATATTCGAGAGTTGGTAAAAGACAACGAGATTGTGATAGAGTTTTGTTCGAGTAAAGATCAAGTTGCTGATATTTTCACAAAGCCATTAAAGGTTGATTCGTTCGTAAAGTTGAAGACAATGTTGGGCATGGTGAAGTTTGAAGAGCTTGGTTTAACGGAGGCAATATATGAATATTAAATCAAGTCAAATCAGGATTTATTATTAAAGTAGGAGTTTGATTCAATGTTAATTAGATTTATTTGTTCTAGTAAAATTTAGATTGTGCTATTATAAATAGAGGTGTTAGGATCTTCATTTAATCACTAAAAATAAAGAATCAAAATCAATAAAATTTGTGAGTGTTTGGTGCCTATAATTATCTTATTGGCTCTAACACGCATTATCAATCTGAAGAAAAGAAGTACCTAATCAAGTTATTGAAGAATTGAAACAATTAGAGTAATATTGTAGATTGTACCATTAAACACAATCTACTCACAATGTATTGACTTAGTAGTTATGTTTGTTTTAAATTACATGTTAAAAAACACTTGTTAAAAGAGAAAAATCGTCGATGCTAATTTGCGATTTTCCTTTTATAATGTATGGATGTGCTTAAATATGACATCTAACACATTAATCCGGCCAAATTTAAACATCAACCATTAACAGTTGATACTAATTTAATTCAACAAATACAACAGGAAAAAAAAGTGTCGATAAATTTCTCCAATAAATATATTTTTAATTTGCATGTTTATAAAGTGATATTTATGGAAATATCAAAACAAAAAAAATAATGGGAAAATCTGAAGCTGATCTCCCTTAATGAACAGCAAATACACCAAAACAAGTGGTACGACGGACGCATACGGCTAACGTTAGCGGGAACCATGGGATCTGTCAGTACCTTATCGAATCCCCATGCATACCCGCAAAAAGAGATGCTGTCCTTTTCCTAGCTCCCAATTTTTATTTTTTAAAGAAGAAGAAAACAAAACAAAAAAGGACAAAAAAAATACTACCTCTTTGCGTTATAGCTGGCAAAGCCTAACTTCCGCTTCGCTTATCTCATTGACGCCTCCCAAGGGGACAGCACCAATCCCATTCCCAGCATACAAAATGCCACGTCATCACAAACCCACAAAATGAGAGTGGGTTCCACGGTAGAAGCAAACTCACTGACGTGGCGGGTCATTGGGCGGGGTGAAACAGGACAGCGAGCGAATGTGAAGACGCGTGTGTCTGAGCTTGAACTATCAATTCTGGCGATGACGTGGAGCCGTTGAGAATTCAACAAGTGTTGCACTGTGGGGTTTCTGAACAACTGTCGTCTTTGTCCGTTTGTGGGTGCGGTGCCTAATAACGCTCGTTTTCCACGTGCCCCAAATTGTTGGTACTAATAATTTAGAGGATAGGCTGGACATTTGTTGATTTGGACGGTGAAATTTTTGGACCTCCTCTGCTCTCTCCTGTCCGGGCTTCTTGCGCAATGTAATTTTTTCTTATTGAACATGTAATAACATATAAGAGTTTTTATAATATGTAATAGTAAAAATTTATGATGCTCTAATTTTTTTTGTTTTATAAAAAATAGTTTATATATCAATTTTATTTTTTTAAAATTATATCATTGAAAGATAATAATAAATAAAGATAATAATAATATTTTATATAATAAAATATCTCAAATAAACTCTCATATATTAATAGTTATTTGACAAACAAATATATTGTATTTTTTTATATTATTAAAATACTATATATTTGTGTGTGTCAAACAAACCTTTTGTATAATAACTCAATCAACCCCTTATCTTCACCTTTCTAGGGCTTGTTCAGCAATAAAAATGACATATAACAAATAATAATTTTTTTAGAATGCGAATAGTACGTGATTATTTTAAAATTTAAGCACTAACAATTTTTCATTTTTTAAAATTGAAACTTTGGCTTTTTATTAATTAGTTTACTAAATATCAACGTATTAATTATTGAACCCCATAGATCAAACAATAATGTTTTTAATAATAATAATAAAAATAAAGTTACGGACAATTAAAAAATGATAGAGTACAATCATTTTGAAAAAAAGAAGTCATATGGTGAATGTTAAATGTTCGAGTAGTACTCCAATGAGGACTTATTAATAAATTAAATAACTGAAACTCATATTAAATAATTTCAGTAATAATTATTGTTACTTAATTTATCATAAAATTAAATAACTGATCAAAATTAAATAATTAATTAAAATTAAATAATCAGTAATTAAATTAAATAACGACATTTAAAATTAAATAATTTTTAAAGTTACAATTAAATAATTACCCTCTAAAATTAAGTAACTCAAATTTTCAATAAAAACTCTTTTTATGAGTTTTCCTTAGAATATCATCCATAATATTCTTCTTCACACAAAAATGTGGAGCGATTTTTTGTGTTGTCAAACAATCCACATAATAATCATCCATCTAGCCTAATCTAACGTTGGTGGGTAATTATATATTAACTCTATAATAATTTATAACACATACGTGGATAGGTGACACATGTTTGGCCAAATTGGTGATCTAGTAGTAGTAATAGAAATGAGATTTAACTGTTGCCGCAGCGGGGGACGCAAATAGGGCGTTTGTCTCCTTCCATCACGTGCTAAAGTATCGTATCCGCCTGTCTTGCCCTCACAAATATCTCTATTCTGTAAAGGACGATTTTTCGTATCTCCTTTTTTCTTTCTTTTCTTCATATCAGCTCCTTTTTTTTTTTTGCTTTGATATTAAAATAATCCAAATAATTGATTAATCGACTTCACTTTCCTTAAACAAAATTAATCGACTTCCATGTATTGCCACACAATTTACTTCCATGTTTTTCACAATCCATCGATACAATCTGATATGTAGCTGTACTCCAACAACATTTATAATTAATCGACTTCAATACAAAAATTAAAGTTTAAGTTCGTGCGCGGAAAAGTCCTTATTTTATTAACTTTTTGTATATTTCCACACTTATTCGATATAGTTTTGAATAACAGTTATTTTGGCTACTAATTTCAGCTGTATACTTAAGCGAATTGTTACCAAACATACAAAATTCTTCTTAGTTTGAATGAACATTGAGAAAATTATCAATAAATGAGCATGTCTCGCTAACAAATATTATGACAAATAATACAAACTTTAGTTTCCTTAATCTCGAGTTTAATTTTACCATAGGCAAAGATTGAGACAATTTTCGCAAACAACAGTTTTGAAATTAGAATGGGATAATTTTTTTCCTACAACTGCATAGTTGTAGGACCATCAAAACTCTTACAACATTTTTTATTAAGATGTAATATTTTTAATTAAAGTGTAATTTTTTTTGTTAAAATTATAGAAATTTTGAATATGTGAAAGTTGCAGGAAAAATTATTCATTAGAATGTACCTCTATTTGTTGCTGTGAGAGGAAAAAAGTTCCCATTTATGGAGGATGTATATCACCCAGATGGCAAAATCTGATGCATGAATGAAGCAAAATTAATGCAACATATTCCATGTAAAAGACTAGAAACTGTGTGTTTAGTGATTATCGTTTGGTGGTGGAGTGAAAGGTTCTCCATGTTTTTTCTCTGCCTCCATGTACGTTGCAGTATCTTATCCTTTGATTCATGCTCATTTGCATCCATACTGCATGCTTTCATTGACTTACCATTGCTTTAATTCACAGCTTTCACGTTTCCCAACACTTTATTTCGAGTTTATGTCTTTCCATAAATGTGATACCATTGTGTGCTCAGCATGAAACCGACTTTATCAGTATTTTGTTGGACCCCATTGTCTGTTTTGCAATTCAACATATGTGTCTCGTGCTTGCAGTCGGTCCACCTGTATGTACTCTATCCATAACGTGTTTGTTTCTATGTGTAATTACCTAGCCATATTAATATTCTGGAGTTATGGATCATTTAATAGAAATTTTATTTAAGTACAAGGTTAATTTAACTAACTAAGTGATTTTTTCAATATAATTTTAATATTTTTTTACGGCCTTAACTCACCTACAGAAAGGAGGTTAGAAACGCAACCAGGCAGATGACGAAATGGCTTTGATACGTTATTCACAACAATCGGACTTTCATCCAGACATAATAAAAGGCTCCATACGAGCACAACGACGAAAAATTGTTATTTGGGAATTTTTTCAAGTAAATGCGCATTCGTCCCCTTTTTTAGGCAGAATAGGAAAATTCCCTTTTTTCCTTTTGATATTTCCGAACCAATGAATTTTTTTATAAATTGGATTTATAAAAATACGAAATTCACGATTTTAAATTATACTTCTCCAGAGAAAAAGATAGAAGAAAGAAAAAAAAAAAAGAGGACAAAAGAGAAAAAGACAAAAGGGAGGAAAAAGTCCAGATATAAATAGCCGAAGCCTGGGATAGCATTTTTTTAGTCAAATAATAAGAAGTTGTGTTTTAGTAACTCAATCAAATATTAAAAAATACATTCTATTATTTTTATTAATAATAGCTAAAAATATTATTTATATGCTATTATTTCAATGTTTCTAAAAGTTTAAAAATTTTAAGAATTGAAATATGTTAAATACACCTATAATGAAGTTTAACTATAAAAAATAAAATTTCTAAAAAATTGATTAACAGACTGTATTCAAATAAAGATAGTATACATTTAACAAACTGGCTCAAGCTCGGGAATTTGTGCGTCTACAAGGGGAAGCCCACCATTGGGCCATTGGTGCCGCGGCATGTGGTTTTTAATTTAATGAAAGCATATTGGTAAAATCTAAATTCAGGTATAAGAAAACATTGCTGTCAAAGAAGGCAGTAATAAAATAAAGTAGCAGCATAATTTGACAATTTTGATCAATGACGGTGATGTGGGCAGGGCATGTGAACCTTATCCAAAGTAACAAGAAGCAAAAAGGGTTAAGAAAGTAACTGCCAATTAACGGAATTGTTTAAGGCCCAAAAGATGAGGAAAATCCACGTGGCATAACAGAATTACTTGGTCAGAAAATCCCACCCACTGGGTCGGTCAATGTCTTTGGGAAAACACACAACATTTGTTAAATAAAAAAAAAAAAAAGAAGAAAGAAAAAAACAGGACTCCAAACAAAAGAGCAGTAGGTAGTAGGTACGATGTACAAGTAACATAAACGCGATACCATCTTCTCCCCATATCTCCTCCATTAATACCCCCACCTTCTTCATTTCTCTCTCTATATACCTCTCCTTTTTACCATTTTTTTCTCTTTATCTACATCACTTGATGGATACTATTTTGTATATTTGGTGGTTTTTTAAAATAATTGATGATGATTATATGATAAAAAAATATATTTTTAATAAAATATTAAATATATAAAATACTAAATACTATCCTGACTAAATGAACCCATAATTTTGATTCTTCATGTAAATATTGTATTCACTGCAATTACTGTGCATATATAATTTTTTAATTCAAATCAATAATAAAATTAAAATTGTTAAAGAACTAAGGAATAGATTATCTGTGGATCAGAAAATAAAATATGTCGAGTTTAATTGAAGCAATATAATAAGGAGCTGCGGATTGGTTAATTAATAGGAAGGGATCCAGGGGAGGGTGCATTGAGGGAGGAAGGAAGGAAGATGAGGGGAAAGTGGGAGGGGGCAATGGCATGGGAGCGTGTGCACAGAGGAATATGGATTAGTATAAGCTACCGGTTCCGTACAGGTAAAGGCGGGAGCAGAAAGGGATGGAGTTACCGGCACTTGTCTGTTGGAAGGTGGGAAAGAGGCCGTTAAGGGCGGTGGTGGTGGCAGGCTTACAGGCTCGATTGACAGAAGTTAGCAGTAAATGATTCGATCTCCGAATCGGCGCCCAATCTTGTCGTTTTGTGCCAGCCCAGCTATTCAGCCACCGAAATGGTGCACAGCCTGGCATCCTCAGTCAAACTAAATACTCCATAAACCCTACCCAACCAACCGTTACCGCCTTTATCCTTTATTTTTTTTGTTTTTTAAAATTTAAGATGACATAATTAATTTTGGTTATTTGTCTGTTATAACTTCCAAAACAGTAAGGAACAATTATGGAAATTTTATCTTCATGGGAAATAGTGGCACCCACGCGCTCTTCAAATCAGTGTTCTCACTTTCATTAACAGCTCCAAGTTTTCTAGTATTTCTTTCTTTAATACATTTCCACTACTATTTAGTTCAGTCATTAACTTAACAAAGTAATTATTCTAATTATTTAAATAAACCAGACGGTATGATAATTAAAAAATAAAAACGAATTTGACAAATCAATAAAAAGGCTAAAAAAATGATAACATCCCTCTCCAAAGCTACTAATAACGTCGACAAAAAGCATTTTTTTTGTAAAAAAAGATATAAATAATGATTGAAATGGCAATTTTAAATTAAAAAAAGGAGAGTGTGAGAGACGCAGAAGTTCCAAAAGCCCAAACCCGAAAAAGAGAAAGCAACAAACCAAACCAAAGCAAACAGAAAGGGACATTCATAAATCACAGCCCTCCTTTAGCCGACGCGTGTCCTTTGCCAGCTGTATCCCAAGCCCAAGCGCTTACCTCGAACCATCACTGCCCATAACTCACTACCCCCCACCGGCTCAACCGGTCGCCCACCTATACCCTCCCCCTTCCTCTCTTATAAATCCCCACTCCTCTCACCCGCACCTCTTTCAGCTCCCTCCCCACTCATATTTACTTTTATGTCCTTGTTTTCATAACTTCTTCTTCTTTCTCAATCAAAAATGGCGATTATCGGAAAAGATGTGGATCGGATCAAAGGCCCATGGAGCCCCGAAGAGGACGAGGCGTTGCAGAGGCTCGTTCAGAAGCATGGACCTCGCAACTGGTCCTTGATTAGCAAATCCATTCCTGGCCGCTCCGGTAAGTCCTGCCGGTTGCGATGGTGTAACCAACTCTCCCCTCAGGTCGAGCACCGATCCTTCACTCCTGAGGAGGACGAGACTATCATGCGCGCTCACGCGAGCTTCGGTAACAAGTGGGCCACGATTGCTAGGCTCCTCAACGGCCGCACCGACAACGCCATCAAGAACCACTGGAACTCCACGCTGAAGCGGAAGTGCAGCTCCGGTGGCGAGGGGTACGATGGTAATTTCTCGGAGGGGCAACAACAGCTGCTGAAACGGTCGGTCAGTGCTGGGCTTTACATGAGCCCGGGGAGTCCTGGATCTGACGTCAGCGATTCGAGTGTTCCTGTTCTATCGGGATCACACGTGTACAGGCCTATTGCCAGAACCGGTGGGGTCCTACCTCTGGTCGAAACGGCCTCACCTTCCGAGAATAACAACAGCAATAAGAACAACAACGTAGACCCACCGACGTCACTGAGTCTGTCTCTACCAGGGTTCGACTTGGCCGAGGTGTCAAACCGAGTAGCAGAGTCGACTCAGACAGTGCAGGTGGGCGTTCCGGCGGTTAGCAAACCGGTACCTGTGGGAGTGCTTGCAGTAAGCAAAAAGGTCCCGGTGGGAGTGCCGGCGGCGAGTAGTGGTGGGCTTGTAGGGTTTAGTGCGGAGTTTATGGGGGTGTTGCAGGAGATGATAAGGAGGGAGGTGAGGAGTTATATGATGGAGAAGAGCGGAGTGGGGATGGGCATGGGGGTTGGGATGTGTTACCAGGTGGCTGCCGGAGATGGGTTTAGGAATGTGGCGGTGAGTAATAGGGTTGGGTTGGGCAAAATCGAGTAGTGAGTGAAAGTGAACATATAGGAGAAATAGAGAAAATGCGAGAGAGAAAAAAACTGTTCTTTTTGCTCTTTCAAGGGTTGATTAGGGGAATAATTTTGGTTCATTGTACAGGGAAAGAAATGGGGTGGTAAGACATGAAATATCAAAAATGTTTGATAGACCAAAATATGTATCGAATCAGAGCAAGGACCGAAACTACTGCACCCATATGTGCACCCAAAAAGAAATGAGACGAGGAACAAAAAAAAAAGAAAATTTACTTTCAAGTGTTTTAGCCTATATTTTCTGTGGATGCTTAATTTACTTCCATTCAGCACATTAAAACTGGCAAATTCAGAAACTGATTGTGTACAATTAACCTTTTGCTTGACTCAGTTCTTGCTGTGTCGAAATGGAGAAACCAATTAAAGCATTCTGCAATCAGTATGCCAAAATAATTGTAGCCTGTTTAACCAGTTTTAGCAGGTGTGGAAGACCATTCCTTGATCACAATCGACTGACCACAAACTGTCAATGCCAATAGTGTGTTGTTTCGAGTTTTTAGAGAAGAACCAGATTAGATTTCTTCCTTAAAGTCGGTACCCATTAATGTCAAGTTGCTGTAAACTGTGAGTGGGACACAGAGAGATGTAATACAGTTAGTTAGAAGAGAGACTAATTAGGCATGGAAATGCTGCTATAATGGTTTTTGAACTTTGAATGGGATGATTAATGTTGGGCGTTGAAATTAGGTTGGGAAGTTGATAAGCAAAATCAGTGATTCACGATAATTAAGCGCGAAGGGAAGTTGGTTATCATGCCATCAAGAAACAGTTAGCAGTTAGAGACGAAGATGCGTGCTCAAATGCAGTCGTTACATTATTATCCGGCTTCTAGTTGAGTTGAGTGTGGTTTTTTTTCTTCTTGGTTTAGTCATACAGACTGTGACTGTGACTGTGAGTGCCCTCAACAGTGACCCAGACGGACCAGATCCAGAGGCACTTTGCCTCATTTCAACTGTTTCTCAAAGAATCAAAGATTATAAATATTCGCATCTGTAAACAAATATCCCATCAACCAATACACTAGTAAACGTCCAAATAATAGCGAGAAGTTGGGAACTGTTAGTAAATAACTTCTAAATCAAAATCATATGAGGTTTATCCACGAGGGAATAGTTCTGCTGATCTAAAACAAGTGCACAACAAAAATGGTTTTCATTGAAGAAATTCCTGCAAGGAATCATGAAATACCAATCAATTTCAGTACTAAAGAGTTAAAAATTAGATTTTCGTTGGCAGCAAATAATAAGACAAAAAAAATCATGAAATACCAACATAATACAGAATCACAAAGAAACTATCTTGCGATTGCAACAATGGATATTACTAATCGGTAAATTGTCCTGAACATAGGCTTTAGTCTCATAACTCTTTACAAATTGAAGGGATAAAAACAGGACATTAGCCTTGTAATAAATTTATGATTTACACATCACTTTTGTAGACTAACATCTACAAAAAATATTCTCTATCTACGTTTAAAAAGAAGAAGAAGAAACCAAAAAAAATGAAGAGACAAGTTACGAATGTGCAGCCTGCATGGTGCTGGAGCTTGAGTCGTCCATCTTCAGCGATAACAGCTTAGACTTGAACACGTTTAAGATGTTCCACAAGTCCTCTTTCCAGGACCACTTGGGTTCATTAAGTGCACGTACAGAATTCAGGCAAACAAGGAGGGTACCGCCTTCATGTAAAAGAACCTGCATTTGTCCACATGAAAACTCTGTGAGCCACAACTCGAAATTCCACCGGCAATATTCAAACATCAAAACGAAAAGAAAAATGAGAGTGAAATGACGGTGGTTTTATGGGAATACAAAAGAATATTTCAGAAGAAGAAAATGTAAATAACGTGCTACTGTTGGAATGCTGATTTTCCTGGTATTTGAAAAATACTTCACCGTTTTAAGGTTCTCTAACCAACAGTTTAATTTGGACACTATCAATAGCATACATAACTTACAATCTAGCTACATTTCAGAACTCGGACACATTACACAGAAGCAATAATAAAACCATAATAACATTTTCCAGATATATTTCCATGAGAAAACCTTGCTTAGTAAATAAAAAATTAGCAACATTATAAACATAAATTATCCAAGGGGAAGAAATCCATACCGTCAACCACAAGGGAAGAAATCCTAATACAGAAGGAAGTGAGGCCAGAAGGATACTGGTTAAAGCAAGGGCAACGTTTTGCTTGACCTGCATGAAATATACCAAAAGATCAAGAAATTGTCTGGCAGAACTTGGTAAATCCAAGGAAAAAAAATGTAGTCACTACCAAGGAAGAAGTTTGGCGGGATTTGGCAATACAGAAAGGAACAGCAGAAATATTATCACGCAGCAATAGGACATCTGCAACTGCTGTAGCTGTTGCACTCGCACGTTGAGCAAGTACAATCCCCACAGTCGCAGCAGCAAGAGCTGGTGCATCGTTAATTCCTTCTCCCACCATTATCAGACCTCCCCCTATGATAAAATAATAAGACCAGTTCAGCTAACTGTAACTAGTAAGACATATAAACAACATATACGTATAATATTTACAAATCTACATGCTATGTTCAGGTTAACAAGCACTTGTGCTCCATATCAAGGACATAAACATAATAATTAAACAGCTCACCCATATCCCTTGCTATACCCTTCACATGATTTAGCTTGTCCTCAGGCTTTAGGCTGCAGTGAACTTCAGTGATGCCCACAGCTTTTGCAACTCTCCAAGCACTTGATTCATGGTCACCAGTGAGCATCATTACACGGAGCCTAGCACGATTTAGTAATTCAGCTATAACGTCTGAAACTCCTGGCCGAGGTCTATCCTCAAGGTGAATAAGTGTTACCTGCAAAAGTTTCAGGTGATATTTCAAACCATCAAAATCACAGCATAACTTTTGCTGATGAGATAACTCAACCACATACACAGCTGAGACACTAAACCTGACAGAAATCATATTTACCGCATCCCAATATTTTCATTAACTTATTTTTTTCCTGGAACTATTTTCATGAACTTGAGAAAAGTAAAAGGGAAGGTTTATTGACGAGATTATTTGAAGCCACCCCAGTTAAGCATGATATTACTGATTCCATCAACTTATTCTTGAAGCTCTGCCAAGACCTTGCTAGACCCTCATTAGCAAGGAGTCGATACCCTTCCTTGGAAAAAATTGAAAATAAAGGGAATAAAAGATGAAGCATTAATAAGACCTAGAGATTGCAATAGATTGTAGGTTGACAGTGAATTTGCCCCATCAGTTAAACCAGCAGTAACCTAAACGAACTTCAGAATGAACTTCAGTGGATGAGCGCTAATAAAATATTATGGACTATGGAGAAATATGCATGACAATTTACTAGTACATAAAATCAATGATAGCTCACCTTTTCATTGACAGAAAGAGCAGCATGAACAAAGTTTTTTCCATATGCAGATGCATTAACTGCTTCCGTGATCTTTCTTGATTTGTCTTCTGACTTGAAAAGTGAAGTGATGAACTCTACAGATCCAAGTGATGCTTTCAATGATTTATTCCCTATATTTCCTGACTACAGAATTCATGAAAGATTTTAGTTCATTTTGCTTGTAACACTCCAATAGATAAAGGCTATTGAACTGTGTATGGTAGATTACGCCTAAAATTGAGAATGTAGAATGTAATAGCTCACGAGAATTCCTGAAAGTAAATCAGAATGCATACAGCTCAACTGTTTTCCAAATTAACCATTAACATATCTCTGCAAAGGGCATTACCTCATTGTCGTTCAGAGTTGCAGTAAAACCTCTACCAGGAAAATATTCAAAACTTTCCACAGAAACAGAAGGTAGATCTTTGCCTATACTATGATCTACTACAGCTCTGCAACAAACAAACAAAACAATTACCTCCAATAACTAGAAAATGAAAAGATTTGGACAATTAAGAGAATAAACAGATGATAATACAAAATTGAGAAATTTTGTGATAACGTTAAACAATAATTTATTCCTATGAAACCAATTGTAATTGTCCCTAATTTTAAGGTCCGGAGGAGGAAATTCCAACTGTCCATATATCATGTTCAAAGAACCCAAGAAGAGGCATTTGCAGAGTACACACATATATTACCAGAACTGCCAAAATTGACAGATCCGGAGAAAGCAGTCACCAGCACTAGCTAAGTGTGCCCGCTCACAGTCCCACACTTTTCCCCCAACTACATTTGCTTCTTCACAAACATTCACCGACTCAGAAACTATGCAACTTGAAGCACATTGTAACTGCAGAGTTCTAGGTGTGTAGGAAAAAAAAGTCAAAATTTTACATGCACAAATGATAAAGCAAGACAACAGTATGCTAGAATAAGAACATGTTACACCACATGCGGTTAGTAACAACACAGTTGACATAAGTGAAGACATAATATCCTTTATTATGCTTAGCCACAAGGCAATCACATATAGTCTATCACAGACTAAAGCTAAAAGCTCTTGTTAGCTACTATGGCATTGTTAAACCTCTTCTAAGTGTACTAGGAAATACCAGAAATAATTCAAGTAAATGTCTAGTATCTTATGAAGAACGAAAGATGTTTCAAAAAAGTTACCTCCCTATAGGGTGAGTGGTACCCTTCTCGATAGCAGCTGCTACAGCAAGAGCTTCTTTCTCACAACTGGGAATGCAACAAGTAAAACTTGGCCTGCTGTTTCCAACTGAGTGCCCATAAATCGGTTCAATTGCTTTGCACATAAGCCCCCCAGTAGTCAATGTCCCAGTTTTGTCAAACGCAATAGTATCACAAGAAGCCAGGGCATCTAAAACTTGGGCTCCCTTAAGCAATATTCCCTTAAGATAAGAAAGCCATGGCCATCAGATAAGGTACCCAAGAAGAATTTCAAATGTTCAATTTCTGAGCTGAATTTCCCTTATATTTTTAGCACTCACTAAGAAATTTATTTCTTTTATCTTCAGTTTAATGGAAATGAATCAATCTTTCTTCCAAAATCATGAAGTGGTTTACTAATTTGATCAATCAAAAAAAGTATGACCAAGTTTAGATCATGTGAGAAACAAAACAAGATTTAACAATATCTGACCTAGTATAAGCATAACCATTTTGGAAATAATCTCATGCACTTTAGTTATGACTATGTAATTATGATGGTTGCAAAAGCAACACCTACAACATTATGACCTATGCCAATTACAAGTCAAATTTCCGCCAGATTTTGATCATCAATGAAGAGATCCTCTGCCATTATCAAAAACTAAAGGATTGACAGTACCTTTCTAGCACAGGCACTTATAGCAATGGCATAGGCCAATGGTGCTACAGCCAAGGCACACGGTGATGCTGCTACCATCAATCCCAGTGCTCTATAAACCGATCCTCTGCAGGCTGCAAATTGGTCACAAACAAAATGAAGTACGTGGTTAAATTATTGCACTGAAGAAATACGAGTGAGATCATTAAGAAACACCTTCATCAAGAAGAAGAAGAGATTTGGTACAAAGAACCGAACTATGAAGAAAGATCAAATAGTATGGTACGCAGTGCAGACAGTATAATAATTATTTTAGAGGATGATTGATTGAAAGCAAGTTTTCTTCCTCCCAAATACCTGATGTGCTTATGAATGGCCATTTAAAAAGAAATGGCCCAAGGAGAGCAACAGCAACTGACAATCCTACAACCACTTTGCTGTAGCGGTCACCAAATTCATCCAGCCACCTTTGAAGCTTTGGTTTATTCAATTGTGCTTCTTCAGTCAATTGCACAATCCTGCTCAATGTTGACTCTTTCCAAGTCTTTACTGCCTGAACCAAATATAGAAAGAACTAAGTTTTAGACCATTAATTTAAAAGACTTCAGAAGAGATCAACA
>CAODLS012384554.1:0-28852 GCA_948243855.1 Flueggea neowawraea | reverse complement strand
ATAGAAACTATGAATATGAATCTTTTAATATGAATCTTTTACGAGTAGGATCAAGAATCATTATTATTTCGACACAAGAAAGGGATGTGAAAATTCCTTTTCTTGTGTCGAAGACTAGGAAGACGAATAGAATAATACCTTCTAGAATCCCTTGTTTCGTTGATTTTCCCTTTGCTTTTCCACTTACATATTTTATGGTTAATATCTAGTCGAATTGGATTCTATTAGAATAGAAAAACGATTGATACATTCTATGACAGTGAAATTTACCAAGAGTGATATAATTACACCGCTAGAATTTAAAGTAGATGAAAGCAAGTAAAGGAAAGCAAAGTAAAGTCCTAATGACTTATTTGTGCAGTAGGGGAATGTCTAAGCTCCGTCATACTTCACAGCAAACGAACTACAGTAAATGAAAGAACTGAAAGTAAAGAACTTGAAAACTAAAATGCGAGAAAACAAAATGCAAGAGTTTGGTCTTTGATGTGTGTCCTTTACACTGTGCTTCCTTTGCACATTTATACTAATGGATTTCTGAAGTTGTTTCCTAAATTCTCACCTCACGTTTTGTGTACAAAACCTATGTCGTTATGTTCCATTTCCCACGTTGTGTAACTTCCTAGGTCGTCGGTGTATCCATCTTCTTATGATGGCCACCTTCGTTGGACTAAATATCCAAGTTCGATATTGGATCGTGCACAGTACTGATACTTATCCCTGATCTCATCTGCCCTCATAAACCTCAGTTATGTGGCCGTCATGTTTTATTCGCAATCACGAACTCATACTGATTTGCCCACGAAGTGATGTACATCCAATCCGACAGATGGATTCTGGTTCCCTAGGATATCCTTGAGGGCACTTTAATCAATTTCTTCTCGCATGCGTGCTTCCATTTGTTGTGTGAGGGGTCTTATCGGTCACTTCATCATCCACTTGTACGAATCTTGCATTTAATGCTCCCAGTTACTGCATTGTTCGATCTTGACATGTGTCTGAACTCATAAATGTGCATAACAATAATTGTGTTATGTTATCTAGTTGTTTCACATAATTGCAAGTGATATCATGCTGTGTATATTGTAATTGTGTATCAAATAACTGTGCAATTGTGTCGAAAATGCCAGCTCTTTAACATATGGACATCTGATGCGGCAATACTGCTGTTCTCGAAATTTAAACGAAATCATAGCAAGTTTTTCTCAAGAAAAAGAAATTATGGAAGAAAAATTAATCTTGATAAAATATTGGTTTTATACATGCACAACACGTCAAATATTTGTTTTTTTTATCTTATCGGTGTTATAGTATTTCAAAATCTGAGTAAAATGGTTTGGCTTAATAATAATCAAACTCACCTTAAGACCTCAAGGTTCCGAGTTCTAAACTCACATTGTGCGGTGAGAAATTTGGGTAAGTTAGGAAATAGCTCTAGTGAGCCCCCATATACCAAAAAAAAAAGAGTTATTTAAAATCTTTCAATTACCGAATTAGGTTATTATTTATCCACATTTGAATGCATCGGATCAAATGCATTTGTTAAAACAGGGCTTGCAAAATCATGTTGTCCTAATTTGGCAATTCTACGAAGTGATCTATACAGGATTAAATTCTCGAGTTGAAATACTGTGATGCCAAATTGCCAACTAACAAAACAATGCAGTATAAAGCTAGGTAATTAGTAGTTGTACATTGGTGTACTATGTAAGTGGATAAGTGAAAAGTCTCTTTTTGGAATATATCTTTTGTTGTCATGACGGCTTGTCTCTATTGATCTGACATTTTATCGGCCATTCTTTCTAAGTGTTCTCTTAGAAAGCTCAGTCGTCTTTTATGTCAGCGAAAATTACCATTGTCTTGAGGTGATGATGCCATTAATAAAAAACATATCCAATCGAGTTTATATGAACGACATTTTTTCTGTCATTACAATGATTTTCTAAAGCAAAATTTCATTGGACGTTGTTTGGTCTAAGATATAATTATAGCGTTTAATGGTGACGGTTCCATCTAAAATTAAAGAGCAATGAATACAATATTGAAAGTGGTTCATTGGGTAATTTGCAAACCGAGTTAATTGCTTGATCAAGATTGATTGTAGTGTTGAAGCTTCATTATTAGTTTCGTATCATGGAAAGAACATAATGAAGTTCCTCACATATCCTATTCATTTATAGTAATCCAAAAAATCTCTAAGTAGATCAATATTCCGATTGATGAAGCCATGTTTGTGCGAAATTTTCGTTCCACTCACTTTCCCTGCGAGTACAGATTAAAGAAAACGTTTGTTTTAAGAGAAGAGTTAGCAGTGTAGGCCATTACTTCTAACTCTTGCTGGAATTTTGAAGTTGGTGTAGTTATAGATGATTGCAATTTGTAATTACAGTCTTTTATGATGTTTCTCTTTGTTTTACAAGTGGCCAACTAATCGTTCTGCTCATTGTTTGGCGAGAGCAGCCGATTCTTATTGTAATTTAATTGTACGAGACACAGCTCCCCCTTGCTAGTTAACAAATTACTCAATTTCGTAGAAAAAGTGCATCTCTAGTTAAAATAGAATGAAAAGTTTAATCATTATAACTCAATTTTAATATGTAATTTAATATATCTCAGTCGTTTCATTTTGGTTTTTGATGTGGATTGGATCGATAACCCACTAAATATAAGAGACTATGCACACCCTAAATAATTTTGATCCACAAAAATGTTATGAATCAATAATTATGGCTAGTGCAGATTTCTCGTGTTCAAGAAGGCTAGGTTTAAATAACTCAATTTATGTTCTAGAAGAACATATGAGACACTAATTAATTAGTTAATCAAACATATTTAATTTTAGAAAATTATAGAATATAATTAAGCTGAATAGTTATGAGGTTGATAAGTTTATTAGAGTTTTTTTTTTTTGTAATCACAACATTTTTGTTTGGCTTAATAACATTAAATAACATGACATTTGTTTATTTTTGTATTTCTAACTCGACCTTTCGAAAATAATATCTAATAGTATTATCTTTGAGATTTTTTACATTCGTAGCATGAGTTAATATTTCCATTAAAAAAACAATTGATAATCAGTATTGCATCATTAATTATTTTTTTAACGAAAATAACAACTCTTACCAAAAATACAAAATCATAAAGATAATACTATTAAATATTATTTTTTAAAAATAAATTATAAATAAAAAAATAAATAAAAATCATACTATTTAATATTATTAAGTATGTTTATTTTTGTCGAGACATTATGAGGAACATGATCCTTTTGATATAAATGCAAATTTAAAACGTGGAAAAGAGATAAAATGAGAGGATAAGATTAAAAGCATTGAATGAGTTGACCAATTGACTGACTAACTAGCGCAAACTGCAATCTGTCCAAGTAAATAAGCTAAAATAACAGGAGAAAAATGAAACTTAAACGAATAAAAGAAAAGAGGAGACGAGTGGATAATTCTCAAGAGTTTTGCACTCATTATTAGCTGTCTTTCTTGAATCAATTAGTGGTATTTTCTCACATTTTTTTTCGGTATGGCATGTCCAATTCAATTAAAATACATGCTTCCACACATGAATAATCTTATGATATATGCTTTCTGATATTAGCTCCATATTGTATATTGATTTTGATTTGACTCTTTGATATTGGAGATGATTTTTATATGATTAATAAATATTAATTGGCTAATTTCCATCAACATGTTCTCCTCCAAATGTCATCACTTAGTTGGCCAACACAAACCCATATATCAATGCTTATTTTGGACAATCAAGTATTGTTGGCTTCAAAGGTTCCATAAATTAAAACTTTTGTATCTTAGTTACCTCATTACTTAATTAAGATAAGTCAAAAGGACCTACACTCTGTTGGTTTTTGTACCACCCATCTAATTTAGCATTACTCTAAAATAGTGCAACACATAATTTGCCAACATCCAAAGGCCAAACCAATTTAAACAAAAGTTGCATATGGAGGACAATTAAAAGTGGTCATAAAACCCCAAATCAGTAATCGTGATTATTTGACTATTGCTTTAATTGAATCAACAATAATGTCGATCTTAGTCATTGTTAATATGGCACATTGTCCAAAAAAATTTTAGTGGCCTTAGACCCTATATAACAGTACAAGTTGGATAAAGCCTCGCTTAGTTTGCTGTTAACCAGTGACAAGCATCAATTATTTAAAGTAATTTGCTCGGCCATTCCTAAGATTTGGTGATATCTCCTATTTTCTCCTTATATTTGCAAACCACCTTATTTGTTCCCTCTCTTCTTTTCCTGTTAGTTATTGTAAAGAATCTCGCAGACGTTGGACCAAAAAGTGTAGATCTCGCCAATGTGGCACCATCAAGACCGATTGTCTCACCAGTAAGATCAGGAGACTAACTATGCCCACGCCTTGGTAGCCACAAAATTTACGTGATTTGACTTAAAATTTATATCCTATGGTAAAAGTAAACAAGCAATTCACTATTAAGAGAAACAAGAAAGGTTTACAAGACACTCACAAGAGTACCTTACAATCTACAACATACACATAAAATACTCTATATATTATAAGAGCAAAATGGTGCATAAAATTTGCTAACACTAAGCATTCCATATGCATTGTTTTATATTGTTTTGTTGTAGTGTGCCAAAAAAATGAAGAGCTCCTATAAAACTACATCAAATGTATAAAACTTGGTCCCATAATCTTGTGGTTAAGAATTGACTTTTTGTGGCCAAGGCAAATTTAATGGCTAATATTGATTTCCTTGGTCGTCAAGCTATACAAAAAATTCAGTCTCCAAGTTTTCAAAATTTAAGGCACACTTAGTAGTTACATTTGATTGCCATTATAAAAAAACTAAAATATTCTTTTTTAAATTATAAGGTGATCACTCTCTTCAACCAATATCGTCTTTAAAGTTTAGGAACTATTTGGCCCTTATAATTTTAGAATTCATTTCAGTTAACCCATTTATTTTCCCTTACCGTTAAATACAACCAATGGAGGATCGGCGGATGACAGGATTAAATGACCAAATTTCTAAAATACCGGGACCAAATAGCAGAAATTAACAAAACTTAAGGGATGACTGGAAAACGATTACCCCTAATTAAAAGGATATGAATTATTATTTTTTGTCAGCTAAAAGGAGAGTCAGAGGCTAAAAGGAGAGTCAGAGGCTATCGATGATGGTTATATTTTTATTGGGCGTGACCATACATGCAATTACTCTCTGCTGCGGAATGTTCGCTTACTTAGCGGTAACCAAAGGGCAAGTCACCACGACACCCGCTGAGAGCAAACAGATGAATATACCTACAGGAATATCCGACGACTTACCACACAAACCAAAGAGATGCTAAGTCTTGAATCCGAGTCGCATATGCACGGGACAGAGTCCTACTGTTGAACCACCTCCCAGGAGGTAAAAAGATATGCATTAGTACATAATTCTGCCATGATCTCAATCCAACTAATTACTAGATAAACCCAAATTGCTTTCCAAGAACCACTAGAGGTTTCCCCTAAAACCAAATTACTGGTGTACGAAGTCCAACTAAAGAATATTTGGATTTAGTGATTTTGTTTTGTTTTTAGGACATTTACATTCTAATAGCATATCAGTAGAGTTGTAAAATTGGAATCGAAATCGGAAAATCGAATTGGAACTGAAACTTTCCGATCAAAATCGAAGGGTTACAGTTTAGGTTTCAGTTCCACCCTTTTAGAAACCGTTGAATTGTCGGTTCAACCGGCGGTTTGAACCGGAGAACCGACGGTTCCAACGGTTATTTTTTTTTTGTTTTTTTTTTATTTTTTCAACTCTATAAATACCCCCACCCCAATTTTACACAATTTCTTCTCTCTCAATCTCTTTTACACTCTCACTCTCTCAAAAATTTATTTTGCTATAAATTTCTCTTATTAATTATTTATATATTTATTATTACAATTACGTTTTCTATATTTTTTAAAGTTATTTTTTACAATTACATTTTTCAAATTCCTTCTACTTTTTTACTATAGTTTAATTTAGTTATTTAGTTATTTCATTACATTTAATTAATATTTTCATATTTATTTTGGAGTAATGAAAAATTTTGGTGAAAATAAAAATTTTGAAAGTTTTGAAGTTGAAAATATTAGAACTCAATAGAGTCAAACTCAACCAATTCCCACCCAAGGAGATGAGGAGAGAGCGAGATAAAGAGTTTCTAGTTCCGATATTTTTAAAATTCATTTTAAGAAAATTTCTAATTTAATTTATTATTTTAAGTTTCTAGTTTTTTTTCTTTTTTACTTGTATTTTAATTTATTATGTATTGTTAATTATTGTATAGTTATATTGTATAATTAAATTCGGTATTGTAACCATGATATTCCTCCACCACAAGTGAGAGCATCTAATAAAATTTAATGAGTTTTTTTTTTTAATTTTGTTTAAAATTATGTGATGTAATTACTAGTAGAATAGTTTTTTTTTGAAAATTATTAACAAAAATCTTTAGAATATAATGTATTATTGGTAATATAGTTAATTATTAAATATAACAAAATTTACAAACCAAAAAAAATTGACGAGATAAAATAACGAATTAAAAAAAATTCAAAAAAAAAAGAGGGAACTGAACCGAAACCGAGCCGACAGTTAAACATGTCAAAACCAGTTAAAACCAAAATTGAAACCGAACCAGACCAAACCGTAAAAATCACGGTTTGGTTCCAATTTCCACATTTCACAAACCGAAACCAGCGGTTCCGAAATTGGCAACACCTCTACGTATCAGAATCTTTGTTGCCATATATCCGAATTAGGAATGAAATCTGGAGTTTCTTGTTTAGGAGAGAAGGACTTGCTTTCTCAATTTTATTTTAATATCGGAATTTAGTGCTATATATCTCCAAACTAGGAATTATTTGTTTATTCTTCCCTTATATGGTGCCAGTGATGGAACAAACTTAAATGCAAAAAAGAGATACTTAAAAATATGAATAATGAACAAATAAAATTTGACAAAATCTTAGATTTAGCACCTCAGTTTTTGTTCTAAACAGCGAATGACTGTCCACAACTTGCATGTGATATGTCGTTTTCTTAATCAAATTTTATTCCTGATCAAAATTTAGAAAAGGAAAAAGGAAAAAGACATACCCTTTTTCTAATTTAAGTAAAGTCATATATTTCAACATTTTTTTATATACAGCTATTTAAAATATATTATTAGAGTTTTATCTCTTAAAAAAGACCGTCTCAGCTCAAATAAAAATTACTGTAAGTGTGATAAAAAAAATTAAAGGTGTCATCTACAACTGAGGTCTACTTAAAACACCGTAAGTCTGAAAAAAATTACAATTCCTTTGGGTCTCAACCGAAACCATAGTTTTGAATTTGCTTTTCATCATCATTATAGATAGAGATGACTATTGCTGAAATCCTCAACCATAGATTTCACCTAGACCTAGTTATCGTACTATATTAAAAGAAAGTAGAATTTTCTATCTAAATTTCATTTTGAAGAAAAAATGGAAAAGCTGCTATGTTTCTTGTGTCACCTTCCCCCGCCCTGCATGTTGTTACGTTAGAGCTTGTCTTGATGTTTTTGAGTTATAAGAATTGTCTAGTATGATGCAGAAGATTCTAAGACATTGAAAGAACTTGCATTTTTATGCACACTTTCTTTAGAATTGAGTGGAATAATTTAGAGAATAGTGGATAGTTATACATACACATATTATACTAAAATTGTATAGAATATTTTAGAGAAACTTTATAGGCAAGTATATATACCTATTTGAGACTTATTTGTAAGACATTTAAGAAGTGTTAATACAATATTTATATTCATCCAAACTTTTTTTAAGAGTTTAATAAAAGTAAATAAGTTTACCTTGTGAGCAAAAATTTAATAAAATATCAAACGAACATTGGCAAAAGTCCAAGTCCGTTATAATGTCTGTGTGGACCTACACGTTGTTATATGTTACAGAAACGAAAATTGAATTTTTTTACAGATAAATTAATCTGGAATTGTAATATTTTATCAATAATTTTGGAAATAGATATTTTAGTCAGCTGAGGTGGATTAGAAATGGAAAAGAGGGGGAGAAAAAAGGCAGAACAATATTTTTCTCGCTAGAATAAATGCCAAGCAGACACAAAATGGCCAGGTGGCGCTTCTATATAGTTAGTAACGCCAGTGTCCTTCACTCACCTGTCTCTCTCTCCTTCCCCATTTGCGTATTTATATGCAACCCATCAACTCTCACCACCCTCCCAAACTAGCCTCACTTTCTCACTTCTCCATCTCTCTCTCTCTCTCTTGCAAATTACAAAATTTTACGTAATTTTTACGTAATTACAAAACCGGAACTCACGGTGGTTGTGCCACATCCAGCATTAGAACATTTCTCTCTTCTCAAAACATGCAAGCGGAACGGCTTGTCGTTTGATGGGATTCCAGTCATAGACCTCAAGGACCCTGAGGCCAAGACACTTACGGTGAAGGCCTTTGAGGAATATGGGTTCTTCAGGTTGGTCAATCACGGTGTTCCATTTGAGTTTATCAGTAGATTGGAAGCTCTGGCTTTAAAATTTTTTAATCTTCCTCAGTCTGAGAAGGACAAGGCTGGTCCTCCTGACACTTGCAAGTAGAAGAATTGGACCTAACGGTGATGTTGGTTGGATTGAATATCTCCTCCTCAACACCAACCCTCAAGTCGTCTCCTACAAAACTCTCTCCATTTTCCGGGAAAACCCACAAATTTTCCGGTAAAAATAATTTAATTAGTTCCCAGTTGATTGGTTTTTCATTATTTGGTCCGCCTGGCAGACAATTTCAGTACCACTAAGTTATATTCATTAATGCGACATCAATATTTATCACATGCTCAAATAAACACTAACAAATTTGTGTTTGTTTTCTGATTTTGTAAAGGTCGGCAGTGGAAAATTATGTATCGGAAGTGAAGAGAATGGCAAATGAAGTGATGGAATTGGTGGCAGATGGGTTGGGGATTAAGGAAAGTAATGTGTTTAGTAATTAAGAGACGAAAAGAGTGACTCATGTTTCAGGCTAAGCTACTATCCACCATGTCCAGAGCTTCAAGCATTGAGTGGTAGAAATTTGATAGGGTTTGGGGAGCACACAGAGCCACAGATAATTTCTGTCCTAAGATCTAACAACACAACTGGCTGGCAAATCTGTCTCAGAGATGGGGCTTGGGTTTCAGTCCCCCCTGATCACACCGCCTGTTTCATTAATGTTGGCGATGCCTTGCAGGTACAGTTTAAATGTCATGTGTTCTTGTTTCCAACAAACCAATCTTCTCGCATTAGGAAGTCGAAAATTCAATTTTTTTTATAATATTTTTTTCTTCGAAAGAAAACTAACACCTTGCAGTATGTTAAAAAGATTCCTTCAATATCCCACTTCTGTACCAATTTTGGTACCACCCAATTCAGAACTAAAGTTGCTCTTCTCCTTTTTCTGATACGTGGAAACGTTTTTGAGTGGCTGGGCCTACTTTTGAAGCTGTTATTGTCAAGGAAATTGATTGAAAAATAAAATGTTGGTGGGCTCTGAAATATGCAGGTGATGACTAATGGAAGGCTGAGGAGTGTGAAGCATAGAGTTTTGACTGATACAATGAAATCAAGAGCGTCGATGATCTATTTTGGGTGAAAAGATAGCACCATTGCCTTCACTCTTGGCAGAAGGAGAGGACTGCCTATACAAGGAATTCACATGGTGCGAGTACTTGGTCTGGCCTATAAAACTCGGTTGGCTGCTTATAGACTCGGTTTGTTCGAGAAAGTTGCAGGCCAATGAATTGAATTGAGCCGAACCGAACCCGTCAAAATCTGAAATTCATACCCTTTTTTGGGTTTGGTCAAAGCTAAAAATAGGTTCCATAAAGTTGACTGAACTTGCCATAGATGGAAAACAAATAGGTTTGTTTATTTCTTTACTTTTTTATGATTTTTTTATCTTCTTTTTTCCTTTCTCTTTTCTGGTCCGAATGTAAACAGCGGCACCTTCCCATATGTACTATTTAATGAAGAGTTTATCATCGTTATGTCATCATGTCATCAATCTTTTTTCCAGTTTGGGGCTTCCCCACTTCTTTTGAGATTTATATGTGACAAGAAAACTCTTTTATGGTCAGATTTCTAATTATTTCTCAATTATTTTTCAGAAATATCACCATCACATCATGCTTTGAATCACAAAAGTTTTTGTGAACATTGGTGTTTGACGCAATAATGTCAATCACACAGAAAGGCAAAACTGACCCCACCTATGTCGACAAGCATGACCAATATTACTAGGTTCTAACTACATTGAAATTGTGTTCTACTATTTCTTTTCCAGCTTTCACACCTCCATCAAACCTATAACCTATCGTTCAACCAATGTAACAACTCCTAATTGAACCACACTATTCTATCTAAAATCTATACTTATCTACTCTCATTCTTTTTATATTAACACTAGAATAAATCGAGTCTCTAGTCTAGTCCAAGTGATAAAATAGTGGCCCGCTTAGAATTTTAGCGTTTGGGTCCAAAACTCGATGCATTTACGAGGGATCAAGATAAATAGAACTAAATTTGTCAAAAAAACTAAAAAAACAAATCAAATTTCAATTCTTTATCTTAAAATTTTCTTTTTGAATAGAAGACAACTACGTATGATTAGAGAAATATCAATTTTTTCCCGTCATTTTGACAAATAAAATCCTCTCAATATTAGTATGCTAAACACTAAACAAACAATTCGTTGATTATACTTTGAACATGTTTTATAAGTCCTGTCATCAATATCTAACCTTCAAAAAGAGGTTTGAACTTGTTTGATTTTACTTATTTCTCAGTTGGTTTTAAATGTTAATTAATTAATGGAAGTATTAATCATGAGAAGGATATCCATATAAACTCATGGCCCAGCTGCATGCCCTACTCAAGTCACAAGCTGGATGAGAAAATTCTGAAAAGGAAATGTTTACCGAAAAGAGTCAAGTCGCTCTCTCCATCGAGTTGATCTTATAGACCATCCAAGTTCATTTTGGTGTCTTCGTCATCCAAAGTTTATTCCAAATAACAGTTCCATTCTTCTCCCTTACATCAAACTCATATGCTATTCCCAAGTCCGTTTAGGCAATTCTGTTTGCCAAAAATGCATTATACATGATTCTTTCTGTACAGAACCATCACAAGCAAAAAACTGCATGATCAAGCCCACTATTAATTCAAGGAAATCTTGTGGCTAAAAATTTGTCCTTCCCTTAAATTTTTATTTTTATCACATTTGTCGTGGATCATGTCCTTTGACTATCGTTAATATTGTTTGTTTCGATCTCTAAGCATGTGCCTCGGTGGACAAGATATTGTTCGTTCTGAATTCTAAGTCTGCACAACTCTATCCTTAAAAAGTAATCTCAGCAAAATAAAAGAAAAAAATGTGCTTATTAAGCTACTTTTAGCCTCTTAATCTTAGTTGATTTAAGAATAATGATACATTGAATCCTAAAATCATAAAAAAGTGAATAAAGTAAAAAACAATAATTAAAAAGGAGAGAATTACACATGCATGGTGATCTATTGATATATATATATATGTGTAGGAGCCAAACAATAATTAATCGGATCTTTTTTATAATTGATCAGCGTCAAGCATAACGATTTGAAAGTACAGAGAAGTGATTGTGAGGACCACATATATGATTTGTTCATATCAAGTTGCACATATTGTAGTCACACATGCATGCTAGCTAGCTAGCTGCTCTACAAAGTGACGGTGTTTATCGAATTGACACATTTAAACTTGAGAAAACCCACCAACAAATTATTGGTTTACATGATATTGTGCCTCCTGAGGCTAGTGGTTGTGCTGGTTGGATCGCTAAAAATGAATTAGCTCAATGTTTTTGGTTTACATGATTTTGTAATTTTACCGAATCAATTCCTTTCTCTTTTGTATGTTGATAAATTTTATGATTGTAACAACGATATTTTTCTATTATAAATAAAAATAATTAATAATATTTTATGAAATATTGTCCTTTTTTATTAAAAAAAATTTGAGCGAAACCCACTAGCAAATTATTGGTTTGTTTGGTTTATTGCTTGGCAAAAAAGAATTGGATTATTGATAAACACATTTCACGAGCGACTTTACCTTTCTAATTAGAAAACATTTACTAAAAACAAAAAGAATTACTAATGCTCTAGTATCTGAAAGTGGTAATTTTGTGTATAAAACTTTTATAGGGCCCCAATTAAACTAGTTTTATGACATTGCTAAAAGATAACCACCATATATCTGGCGTTAGTATACGAGATATTGGCCGAATATATGTGTATATCACTTGTAGATTGTGTATATATATACATTGGCGGATCTATGTAGTAAGTAGTAGGGTCTTTGGATCCCACTTTGGCAATAAAATTATAGTATATGGTATTATATTTTTATTAAAATTCTATTAATATTTGATTTTGGACACTACCTTTTTACAATAAAATTATATATGGTATCATTTTTTCTAATTTAAATTTTATTAGCATTTTATTCTGCCACTACAACAATCTGCCTTGATAGCCACAAAAAAAAATTCTAGTTAAATTGTCTTTTTTCTTGCCAAACACTCTTAGTAAGGAAAGTTTTCTCGCTATTAGCTAGAGATGTGCTATAATTTAGCTAATAGTTAGAATTTGTTTACCATTTCAAGCCAGTAGTGAGAATAAATTCTTTTCTTGTCAATAACGAGAAATTTATATCTAATGGCTTCAAATTTTATTTTCTCACCAAGAATTTGGAGCTATAGCTTCAATTTCTTATAGAGTGGAACCATCGAATCTAATATGTTACTTTGCAAGCAAAATATTTGGTGTTTATTTCCTTAGTTATGAGTTCTCATTCCAGTTGCAGCAAAAATTGGTGTTTATTTCTTTTGTTGTAAATCTTATTTCAATTTAACTAGATAAAAAAATTCAACAAATTAAAAAATACGTAGTAGCATAAATATTGTAAATATGTTTAGAGATAAAAGTATTTGCAAATTTAAACAATTTATGAAGAAAATGGTGCGATAAAAAAATTAATATCAATTTACTTATTGGTTTTTTATATAAGTAAGGACTTATTGGTATATGTATGCAATATTATAATATTTATTATTTTAAGACATTAAATTCTCAAAAACAATTACACCAGTGTACACACAATAATCAAGACAGACAAATCTCTCCGTAGACATAGATACATTTACCGAGCCACGTAAACTTTGTATTCTCTCTTTTTCTCTCTATCTCGTTCTCTACAAGGCCTAATTGCTTGGTACATGATATTTTCACTCCCAAATAATTGTATTTTATGTTGTATTTCGTTAATATTCAATCTTAGAGATTCGAATATGATGGGAAGGGATTAGCATCTCAGACTGAGATTGGTAATTATCAATTTATCCACTAAAACAACATTTTTGATTTGTAGTCATGCAAATATTAAAGTGAGATAAACTAGTTCTGTTTCCTTATAAAAAAAACCCATGTATATAAACCCCTATTTGTTTACCATATATATTAGAGTTATATTTTCTTTTTCTTTTTTTCCATTTCATAGATGTGGCTAAAGTTAACGTTTGTGTGTAGGACTGGTACGAGTTATCAATCTAGAGCTCTTGTTCTTCTAAAATCTAATAATTAATTGGGTAGTGGAACACCAAAGAAGAGTTTGCAAGAGCACGCCCCAGCGATATGGATGGTGAAAAGTGGGTTTGGCACTAAAACAAACCTGAATAATAAACAGTTGCATGCATTTAGATATGTCATGCGCGAAGCGGAGATTATCTTTATCTTATTGATTTGTACTTAGCTTAATCATCAATACATCTCTATCTGTGATTCACAAAAAAGAAAAAAACATATTTACCATGTGTAAAATTCTATGGTGACTTTTATGGTTTCGCTGGTACACGATATTGAAATAGAGTTTATCACACTGTTTTTGAGTGAACGATCTGTCGAAAACTCTAATCCTTTGAGTGGTCACCAATGACAGATCCACGTGGGATCGGCCGAGGTCGACCGACCCCACCGGCGGTGGAGTACCCCTATTACCCCACCCTCCGCCCCCATAACCCTCATCTCTCCACCCCTCCCCCCTGCTACAACTCCTTCGAAACAGAGATAGACAACACCAGGGAAGAGAAGACGATGGCGTTTTGCAGGTTCATTCAAATAATTTCAATGTCGAAATTCAGACATTGATGCTACTTGATAAAATTTCATCCAAGAATCAGATTGTCAGCGACCGCTTTTATCGTGCTCTGTACTCTAAACTTCTACTTCCATCCGCCGTTAATTCCTCCAAGACAAGTAAATTTGGGTCCTTTATATTTGAGGCTCTTGGAATATGTATCTTTTCCAGCTTCACAATGGTTGATCTTTCATGTTGATTGAGATGTCGACTTTAATTTATGATAGTTTGCAGTTTTTGTTATGCGATTCCAAATTTCTTTTGTCAAACATAGTCTTGAACAATCTATTTTATCTCCATGCCTCATCCTATTTTTGAGGATTCCATATTTCATTTTGGTTTAGAATCAAGTGAGCCAGGTGTAGGGTGCAATCTTCTTCAACAAATTTAAAATTTGACAGCATTTCCCTTTATCTGGAGTAATTTTTAGGCTGAAATGTTCATTCGACTTCTTCTAAGAGCCATGAAAAATGATGTCAATTTGAAACGTGTTGCTGCCTTTTCAAAACGCCTTTTACAGGTTGGTGATTCAATCTGCTATTTCGTAATGAAATTAGTTTGCTTCTTTTTTTCTTGTGAAATCACAAAGTTGTTCTCTTTTGGGTACAATGCTGAACCATATCTTGAATATCTCTGTGATGTTGTTCCTGTTTAACCATAGTAGGATTTTTTTTTTCTTTTTTTTTACGCATTTTAGGTTTTTATTTAGTGCATCAATAAATTTGCAATTGCTTAGCAGACTTTCTAAATGACATAATATTGTTCGATTGATGGATGATTCAATTGCTTGCTCTTGCTGAGCTTCTGAAACCTTGCATTGTACAACAGGTAATATGCATTGTATTTAATATAGATGATATTAGTGTAAGTTGAATTTTTCCAATGTGCAATGATCTTGTTGGAATTTCAGCTTTACTTCTAATTTTGAACTTACCTCCTGGAATTTTTAGGAAGGCAGCGAAAAAGATTTCCTATTAGACTAAAAGTGTATGATTCTGGAGTTTGCCTCAGCATCTGATGGCAAGGAAGTAGTGGCAAAGGCTGCTAATCTACTTTTTGAAGAACATAAAGAGCTTGTATTTGCAGAATCTCAAATGACAGAAGCTCAAAGAACCGACCCCACATCCGAACATTTTTGGATCCACCATTGGTGGTCACCTATTTTTTGTAAAAAAAAATAAAAAAATTTAATAACTTGGTAGCATTTTTGTTGGTTGCAAATCTCTTGCTGAAAAGTTATGAGAATTTAGAATATTATGTTATCCCTATTAATTATTACAAACTATTTATTGTAAGTTATTAAGTAGAAGCTCAAATTTGGATAAAGATGTTAAAAATTTTCTTGTTTGTGTAAAATGACAAATATTTTAACAGAAAATTTATTTAAAAAGACACTTATTATAAAATGGAGGGAGTATTAATTGTAGAAAGAAGAATACGTACTCCTGCCTTAGCCCAGAGTATTATACTATTGTTATATAATATACTAATTAATTGGATGATAAATTTATGTGCAAGTTTTGTCGATTTGGATGCAGTCCGTCTAAAACATTTAATGAAAATTTTTCAATTGAAAAATCATAAAAAAAATTGTGAGGTCATTACAGATTATCAAATAACAGTTGTATGTTTTATGAAGCAAATATGTTTGACACAATTTTTTAATTATGCAATACAAGATTTGACTTCTTTTGGGGTTTTGTTTTCGTAAGTTTTTTTTGCATGGTTTTGTTTTATAAGTTCGATAAGTCATTTTAGGTGTTCTCACCAGAAGTGGATCTATGTATCGGTTTCTTAAAATTACAAACAACTCAAGTAGCAATGAGCAATTTAGCCAACAAACCCGTTAAATGATTTCTTTTCTAATAAAAAAATATAAAAAGAGCAGCCTAATTAATCATATTCGGATTAGATGTCATTGCATGCTCGTAATGATCGGTTAATGTTGTAAGCTACAAACAAGCAAAAGCAAGATAAACCTTCAAATATGGTTACGTACGTAGAGCCCATTCTTTTCTTTTCTTTTCTTTTTCTATCAGTTTAATTTATCTCGAAATTTTCAAATACCAAATACAATCTTAATTCAAGACAGAAATATTCGTAACAAATCAGAATGATATCATCATAGATATAAAAGAGCATAAGCATAAAAAATGCAGTGTTAAAAAAAATAAAACATAAAAATTGCAAAGTAGTACTTAAATGATAGCACAATAATGGCTAGTGTTGGGATATAAAGAGCAAATTTCAATTAGACAGGGTGCAACCACTGATCTCATGGGCAATTTTTTATACATGTTTATTTTTGCACGGTTACATATAGCCGTACTTCTAACTTGTTTGGAAGTTAGGAGGCAACTTAAGCAACAAGATTGACCTAAATTTGTTTTTCTTTGTGCATATATTAAATTAATTGAAATGTTCTTTTTTTTTTAATGTAACTATTAACTTCTAACTCAGTTTCATATAACCTTTTATTTAAGAGAAGTCATTTTGTTTACTCTGCGTGAATTAAATTCGTGACTTCTTAATATTAGAAAATACTTCAATACTAATAAATTGTAAATTTATTAGTGATTAATATTTTTTAATAATTTTTGTCAAACATTTCAATTGAGTTGTTCTTAATCGGTCGTATGCATGCATGCATGGCATTTTAGTGGAGATAAATAAATGAAGTAATTATTGATTTATCGTTTTGGATCAAAGGTCATAGCAAGTGTGTGGGAATGTTAAAATCTAGCGACAACGGAGCAGAGACGCTGCTAATTGTACATCTCAATATATCCTATCAATGTCATTGCCATGTTTCTTCAATTATTCAAAGGGTTTTGTCCTTGGCAAGTCATTTCTGTTTAGCAGGAGCTAGGGAAGTCCTCGGCAAGTCATTTCCGTTTAACAGGAGGGAACATCTAACAAACCCTCTTGACACTTTTCTTATCTAACCAACCTCTTTTACCTAAAAGGAAACACATGGACTACTATGTTTCGCTATTAATTACTTGAATTACAAAAATAATTGCATTAATTTTTGCAATTGCATTGTTATCTACCGTCATGTGTTTGCGAAAATTGTTGACTTGCATGTCCTTAAGAATTTTTCTTTTTGTCTAAAAGAAGTATTAGTAACGTGAAGTTACTCTAATCGAGAGTGACCAAAATTAAAGTTGCAATTCTCTGAGTAGTCGCATTGAATGCATATATATTATTTATAAAAAAAAAACTAGTCAAAATTTGATTTCCAATTTTTTCAAGCGGATAACACGTTGATCACTAAACTAACTTTAGTTGGTAAGAACATTTCTTTATATGCTCATATATGTGTGTGCATTTTAGTAATGGATACAATAGCCATCATTCAAAACTCACTTCATAACGTTATATGATGGGTCGGTAGGGTTCGAAGTTCAGTAAGGATTTTATCAAGAATTTAATGTTGAAGTGCCAATGGAAGACCCCATTGAAATGAAACATTTGGATTATGAACTCTGTAAATGGGAACAAGGAGTAGACAATTCTTTCGCAGGTACAGCTTGCAGAGTTATCTTTGTATAGGTTGTTGAGGTAAATATTTGTCGAATGTTCATTGGAAGAGAATCTGAATCTCAATTGACGTTGAAATTTTTGCATTCAATTATTTGAGCTATTCGTAGAGACAACAATATAAAACATAGGAACAACAAATCTTTCAAACCTGATATTTCCCTTTCCCAGTCAGGGAGATTTTTATCCATGCAAGCTAAAGATTAGTTAGATGCTCATCTTATCCTTTGTAACCCCTACAACAACATCATATGTCACTCAATCACATCGGACATCAATTCTATCTCTCTTGTTTTTTCTTTCTTTTTTACTGATTTTTTTAATTTGAGTTATTATTTACAAGTGGTAAACATTTTGTGAATTATTGATCAGAATTTTTTTTGGTAAAAAATTAGAAATTTTATTGCTCCATAAAAGAATATACAATGTACACTACCCAATGCTAGTCATTCAATTTCAAACTCTTTTTACTGAGTTCTGACTCGCATCCGAATAAAGAGATAAAACAAGTCCGAAAAGTGGAACACTGCATGGTGACAATCAATATATCAAACCATCAGCAAAGACAAAACTCATCCCTAGATGTACAACACCAACAGAAACAACTATGCTAGCATTTCCAGCCCAAAGGTTACAAATCAATAGCAAAAAACATTCACAATCATCTAGTTTAAGCCGAATACTATCCATCACCTTGCGAAAAATTTGTGCAGTGTTTGCTTGCTGATTCTGGAAAATCACCCCATTTCAAGCTTGCCACGTCCAATAAATCATAGCTGATAGTAGAAGTCTTCTCACCCGACAGAAGAGAAAGCTAAACTAAGGAACATGATCAGCCCCAAACAAGTTTAAACCATGATACAACAAGTTTTTTAGGCCTGAACACATTCCAAGCACTTTTCACTGTAAAAGCACCACTGGAGAGTGTTTCCAGGTAATAGTTAATTTGTAGTCTTATTGTTGTCATTCATAAAATTAACTTTACTTTAAGTTGTAAATTCACAAATTGCACCGGCAAATTCTTATTCGAAATTTATAAGAGAGTGTCTCATTGAAGAAAGCTAACCATTTGAGAATTATGGCTTGTAAAATGAAAAATGAATAAGACTAAAATAGTTAAATGATAAGATCATGAGCTTGTTTTCTCCTATTATTATTTTGAGTTCAAATTTTGTGAGGAATAATCTTTGGATTGAAATAGAAAATACACAGATGAGTTTGATGACTCTAATTTCGTCCGAAAAGGAACTTATTTCCCGAACTCAAAAATTGATCTAAGAGCATATCATTTAAAAAACGAAAAATAGTGAAAGTAAATTTTCTTATAATTGATCATAGCTCTATTGGGACGAAACTCTCATTACCTATAAATGTGTAGCCACGAGTAATTATTTCATAATGTAATAATAGAAGACAAACATTTCTTTGATATGTTGGCAGTTGTGAGAGGAAGAGGAAGTAAGTGTTACTCCAAGATCACTAGCAGATTAATTACCAATAAGATTCTTTTTTTATTACTTTCAAATTTTTCATTTATAAAAATTATTACACATTCATTTTTGAAATTATAGTATTAAGTCTCTCTTTTTAATAAATATTTTTTTTTGAGATTTAAATCCTTATCATGTATTAGGTACAGTTTGCTCAAGATTAATATTTTTTTTTGTTAAATAAGATTAATATGTTTATCACTGAATTAACACGCTTGATAAGTACTACAAATTCAACTCTCAATTCTTAATATATTTGAAGAAAATTTGTGATACTACTAAATAACAAATGTAATAGGTAAATATCATAACACTTTATATAATTTATTTGAAGCAGCAAAAACTTACGATGGATGCAAGTAATATTGTCGACGATTTAGGTGGATGCGTTTGAATTTTTTTTTTTTTTAGGTTTATAAGTTATATTACTCATAGGTTTTGCGCATAAGCAGGGGTTTTTTTTCTTTCAGAATTTTGTACAAACATTTCTTCAATGGCTATCCTCGAACACCCATTTGTGTTCTAAACGACTTATAAAAAGATAGACGCAAAAATTTACTATGGATGCAAAAGTCGACATATATTACATTTGGAATTTCTTTTTTATCAGAAGTCAATCACGTTCCTGAAAGCAATCTACGTAGGAAGACTCGAAAAGATACATCATTTTTTTTTGCATCGCCACCACTAAAGTGCCTAGTATCATTCTAAACACATAATTGTAATTTCATTCCAATTAAGGTATATGTTTGGTTTATTTTATTCAGTATCATTCTAGAATAAGATTACAATTTAGTAAGGCGAAAAAAGGTCTAATTACGTATTATTGATGCGAAGTTTCTATTAAAAGCTAAAGTTTAATTTGTATTATATAAGCGTCACGCTTGGAGTGGCTGTCCATTGTTTGCTGCTTCATTTCATGTCACAACCAATTCATTCTGACGTCAACAATGAAGTTGATGATCGTATAAAGTTATGCATCCAAACACAAACGTACTTGTTTGTCATGTACATCTAATTAAAACGTACGTAAGATTAATACATCAAATTGCCGCCACAAAAATAGACATCAACCGTCATTTTTCATCGACTTTAAGCGATGCTTTGGAGGATATTCGTAATAAATCGTACAATATACACTAAATATTACTCCGTCCGTCCCAAAAAAAAATAGAGTATGCAATGGCGGACACAAGAGGAGGCTACAAAACTACATGATAGAACTTAACTAATAAAAAAAGCCACCAAACTAATTAAGTGTTGTATGTGATTTTTAAGGTGGTGATCCAAGTCACATAAGAGATAACGAGAGTTGTTCTTGACCATGTCATATAAAGAATTATAATTTAAATAAATTTAAGAAAAATCTCCTTTAAATTTTACTTGTCCACTACACAACCGTTTTATCTTCATTCTTAATAAAAAAAAATAGAGACTCTTTAGTTGAGAAAATTTTTCATTGTTTTCTGAAAAACTAGAGAATAGAAATGGGACAAATAAAAAAATTGTTCAAATTTTTTTATTAACAAGCATATTTTCTAAATATTTTCAATTTTCAGCATATAGAAACAAAACAGAAAAATGACTTATCTTTGGTGACTGTGATGACCATGCATTTATATATGTTGAAGGATTATAAAGCGTTAGCTAACGATTAGCATGTAATAGTGCCCATCGGTTGCTCATCCAGACGATATTCCCACATATTGGGATGTCTGAATCAAAGGCTTCTGCTACCCCACAACTGAGAGGACCACTTATGTATGCCCAAGTTCACTCTTTGTATCATAATTCAGTATGCGGTGTTGAATAGCTCGTGGTTTGTGAATGGGTTTTTCATGCAGTTGAAGAAATTGATTGTGCGTTTCTGGAGAAATTCAAGAAATTTAAGTAGTAGCACTTTCGCAGTTTTGGCTGCTTTCGCAGTTGATTTTTGATGTTCAATGGAAAACGAGTCCCGGAGCAATACTCACATGCTTTGCTCGTGTTCCACATCAATTTTCGACCAAATTCTAGTGTGTAGGCCTCAAATGTTATAATTTTTTGTAGGATTTTCCGCTTTCAATGCCGTTTGTAGTATTTTTCTTTATTTTTTGTCTATTTTTTGATTGAGGGGTTTAAACTTTTTTCATTTTTGACAAATTTTGGGGTTCGAGTATAAATTGTATGCTGAATGGCGTGACTTTCAGTTTTTGGCTTTGATAATAAAAATTTCAGCTGCTTGCCCTCTTTCTCTCCTAAAATTCGGTATTCTTTATTGAATGAACGAGTTTTATCGCCAATTTTCTAGATATTATTTTGAATCAACAGATTTGTATAAAATATTATTTCCTGGCAGTCGTACGCAATCCAACATATTTTAATATTTATCTTTCCGTTATTGGCATCCTCTATATCAATTTTGATCTTTATAGTTGGGCCCATTCCTCGTCAAGTATATATAGGAAAAATAACACGTTTATAACAAAAATAAATATTGAATCTTATAATTGTCATCTCAAGTTTTAACTATAAAAAGGTACCAGAAAAAATAAACACATCTTCGCAAGAAATTGATTTTTTTGCAAAAAAAAAAGGACTTCCCGCAAGAAATCAATTTTTAAAAAAAATATTATTAAAAATATCTGATTTTTCAAAAATGTCTTCAATGGTCTACACAAGTGTTCAAAAGAGAGTTCACAATTTTTTTTAATAAGAAATTTGATTTAATAAATGTTAGATTGACGGTTTTAAATGAAGTTAATTTATTAATGTATATATGTATATGCAGTTTTATGCCGGTTTACATGATATTTATAAATTTAATTTATTTAATGGTTGTCAATTTGGTGTACATAAATGTTTGTGTATAAAGATGTACACAACCTAAAATTTAGGTGTTTAAAAGTGTACACAACATGAAATTTAAGTGTCCAAATTATTTTATAAACTTAATGACTAATTTATAATTTCATGAAAAAACAACAATTTCAGGGACTAAGCCAACAACATTTTTCCTACAATAAATTGAAACACATCTTCTTCAAGCAGCTAGGATTTTCAAAACCCTAGCCGTTGGTCCCCACTTGTTGCGCCTCACAAACCTAGCCGGCACTGAAGCAATTGACGACGGCAGCACCATCAAACGAATGGAGGATGTAAATGACAGAAATAAAAATGATTGCCCGTACCTCATGATTGTCATTCCTAATTCCTGTGATAGTGAAGGGAAGGGAGGCGAAAAAAAGGCGAACAGGTATATTGAATTGAAGAAAGAGGTGTCACATTGGTGGGCTTTCGGGGTTGGTGTTCTCAGTAATGGAATGATAATAAAAGAAAGCAAAGCTGCGCCTAATAGGAAGAAAGCTCATCAATCAAAGCTTTTTTTCCATTGCTCGCATTCTTCCAAATCATATAACTTCACCATCAACACGTGAAGCTGACATCCTTAAGTCGGTATTTTTGTTGCCTTCTCTACTCATATCATTCTTTTTCTTAACTACAACGAGCTGAGCTATAGAAGAATACCAAAGTTGTGTAACTATTAATGTACTTTACCCATAAATGCACTATTTATTTAGACATTTTATTAAGACTTAATGAACTAATCATATGCACTGTAATTTTTAAGTTGTTAACTTCTGCAAGTTGGTATTGAGTCTTTAAAAACACGATTTCTAAACAAATCTTTAACGGCTCGTTTTAATTTTTTTTTGTCATTATTCATGTAATTTTATCTTTCTAGAATCCATATAGGTATTATTCTACAGCTCGTTGTAGTTAAGAAAAAGAAGTGCATATATATTTCACAAAGGCAGAAATGTGTCCTGGAGGTGCAATTGTATTTCTCAACCGCTCTTCTAATGTCTCCACTTTAAAGGTGAGATGGTGCCTTGAGATTGCAAAAAGCGCCGAAATGCTTGGCAGAACGGTTTTCCGATCAGGTCCAAAGAAAATTTTCACCGTAGTAGGGTAACAAGAACAATCAAAAACAGAAAATGCTCAACATCCAAAAACACGGTTGGCTCTTCCGATCAAAAAAGGGGCAAAAAACATTGGCTCAGGTTTTTCACGCACACACAGATCATATGATTGCAAAAAAGGAGGGACTAACGTGGGTAGTGGGAGCCCAAAGTGAAGTGGTCCAAAGTAGTGGCAAGGTTAAGGGTCTGGGACAAGGCAGAGCTTGTGGTCCACCTCATGTGAATCCTGGAAAAGTAAAATAATCGAGAGGAAAAATTTCGACCCACTACGGTTCTCAGGTACTTGGGTTCTGCAAATCCAACCCCTGCTTCATTCAGTATTTCCTCATCCTGATCAAACTGTTGAGGCCTGTTCAGTATTTAAGTATAGTGAGACTTGTTCATTGCCTGAAAAAAGTAGTAGTGAAAAGTAAAAAATATATTATATACCATCTAATGCTTATGTTACAAATAAGCTCACTTCTAAGAAAATTAACTACGATATTTTATAATTTAACTATTTATAATTCAATAGTTAAAATATGAGTGATGATAATTTATTTTTTTTCCAAATGATAACAACACTATCTTGTAGTTGGTGTCTCCAAATTTATGGCTCCTCTTTTGCTCTTTTTTTTTTCTCATTTTCTTTTTTTTGTAGCTTCTCTTATGTGCATACATGGTGTTTTTAATCTCCTGAAGTGTACGGTAAGGTTATTATTTCACTAAAGATTCATTTTCTGGTTAACTCATCAAATAGATTTGAAGCACTAGAGGCTTGTATCATTAATGGAACTATTTGGTATGTAATGCCTTCATTTTCTTTAAAAAAACAAAAGATTAGTCCCAAGTCAAAGCAGAAGAAGCATGTACTTCATTACCTCTCTTAATCATAATCATGAAGCCCCATCAAATAATTTAATTTTTAATATCAATTAAGTTTAAGAAAATAATATTAGAATTAACTGATAATACAAGTGCCATCTCCAATTTTTTTTTTTTAAAAAAATAACTGAAAAAAGAATGATATTTCTGCCAAGAATTTATTCAATTTAAAAAAATTTCTTGAGAAAACAAATAATATTTTTGATCAGTTGAACAAATAAATTATATCTCTAATAATTCAAAAATTATGAGAAAAGTCTCATAAAAGCACTAATTATACCAATGAGCATGTAAGTTGATTGATACTAAAGCCAACTTTGACACTGTGAAGTTATGACAGTTGGAGCAAATACAATGACTTATCAAAAATAAAAGTATTAAATATGTCAAATAACTTCAATTAACAAAATAGTTATTATTAAGATTCTGGCATTGTCCTAATCCTAATCTTAATCCTTAAGTCTTAAGAGATCCAAATTAAGGGAATGCAATAATAACTAAGAGACCCACACAAAGGGTTGGGCCCTGCATGGTAGGCAATCCGGAGAACAATGAATGACAATGCATGAGTTTTAGTCTTCTCACCTTGTCAGACTACTCATATAACGAGTCAATCATATATGTAGATTTTTTTTATCTATTATAATTATTTTTTATAAGTTTTATAACTAGTAGTTACTCATAGAGTTATAATGATTCCAAATAACCAACCCAGGTATAGTGCTGTTGCACTTTATCAGAAGGGGAAATTTTTGTATAACTCTTAAAAATTTATAAAGTACATTGTGATACAAATGAAAAAAAAAACGAAAAATAAGGATAAGTTGAGAAACTTCATTTCAATAACTAATATGCAAAATAAATGTTTTACAGAAATGAATTTGCAGCGAACCAAAGAAAGTAACTAAGAAAAAAGAGTTATCATTTATTTATTATGGATGACAAATTTTAACAAGGTAACATGACTATGAGATTATACAATTTGTATTTACGGGTTTTATTTTTGTTCCTTTTGTGTCACATATTATATATGTAGAAAGCATGATATGATTATAACAATGACATAATCACATGAATTGTCATTCAATACATCATTGGATCGCTATATATAATTTGAAGCAAAGGACGACTAGAAAGCAGATCCTTGATAATGAAGTTCGTATGAAAATATTGAGCATACGTAAACTTTTGTCTTACGTTAAAAATACCAATTTCTTTTTCCTAATGAACATACAGTAAGCAAGAAATATCATCAATTTTAAGACAAATTAACCTCAGTTTAAGTTATAGGCTTGATTATAAGACACTCCAAATATGCCTACTTCTGTCACGAGATTATACCAATTAAAATAACTTAATTAATTTGTGTATCGAACGGCTTATTTTCTTGTTTCGACTTACAATCTTTCAAGAAGTGGACTTTAACAATAGACATTTATCATAAACTTTTGAATTCTTATGCAGTAAATATATAGAAATTAAGGCACAAATATTAAAAAAACACTATTTGTTTCACATGTTCGTAACATATAAAAAGTTGTCAAAATGAGTTATAATTCATAATTTGACCTTTAAATTTTTGTTCCCTCAGCATAGAGTTCTTAGTATTAGAATAACGAGAAACATATCAACTTTTTCAATTTTCGATATCGGTCGTCATATTATTATTATTATTATTATTATTATTATTATTATTATTATTATTATTATTATTATTATTATTATTATTATTATTTCTGAAATCTACAAGATTTTATTTGTAACCAGTTTTTATCTGAACATCAATATATTTTTTATGTATATTTTCTGTTTAATATCTAGAAATATTTCTAATAAGTATTTTGTTTTGAAAATATATATATTTATATTTGTTTTGCATGTTTGATTGCTGGAAATATTACGGCTTGGGACAACTGTGCTATATGAAACTATATAGCCTCTGATATACTTGTGAAAGCATAGTTACCAGGGTAGGTGGTGACCATGTGCTACGTACAAGTACATGCTAGTTTGGTCCATCTTGTCGCTAGATACATACATACATATATACATACATATATATATATATATATATATATATATATATGTGAGACGTGATTATTAGATCTGTTAATAAAAGATTGATATAAGGAATATGTTCCTTAAGACCTGCATGACATTTGGCATATGAAATGTGTAATCCCTTAAAATATGATCTTTAATAAGATCATTGTGAGCAATGCACGAGCGCAAATGTTGAGAGTTAACATTTGCAGTAGCGTTGAGTGTGAAAGCATGCTGGACAGAGAAGTAACTCATTCACACAGGTGTTGACCTTAGTTTTTGCAGTTTGTTAGGGGAAGAACTAACATGAGGCTGATTTTGAATGCAGAAGAGAATGCGTTCATAATCAAGAGGTCGTCTTGCATTTTATAGTGGTGAGTTCATTGTAAAAAGGTAAGAAAAATTCGTACGAATAGAGACGTACGCCATAAGATAAATTTTTATGATAATCATTAAATGACTATATGCTAAAATTGAGAGACTTTTAGCTTATTCTGTCTTAAAACCATAAGTAATCATGTTAAGGTGTGGATTAAGGTTAGACAGAAAAATGTATCATAACTGAATCTTCTATGTCGTGTTTACAATGTTGTATAAACATGCGCTCCTTCAAGGAAAGGAAAAAACACAACAACACATGATCATACCATGTGTGCTATATACACGACCATAGGGATGGAAAAGATTGAAAATAATCTCACTTTTCCTTGTATGAGACCCTACCATGAACATGTGGTTCTCTATACTACCTACTCTTAGAACCCTTAACACATTCAAAATGTGTAGTTGAGTTTGGCTACTTTAACTTGTCGTTAATGGTCATGATTGATTCGACCAAGCGTGTCAAGCTGGGCAAGTAAACTTGGCTATGTGGATTTTTTGGTATAAGAAGGGAAGTTTGTGTCTAGACGCATTCGCACTAGTCTCAAAAGTTTGCTTAACCCGTTCTCATGTAGTATCTTACAAGATGTTTGAACTATGAGTAAAGCTTTTATGAGATCGAAAAGTTCGAAAGCAACGATTGTGTGATTACGAACTAGAGGAAACACATACGTTACAGCAGTCTGTGCTGCTGTTGCATACAATTTGGCAGAATAAAGTGGTTCTGCATGTCATGCCTTCTAGCAGGATTAAGTTAAGAGCTATTATATAACTCTAACAGGTGTATAATAATTACGCTCTTATCGTATGCAGGCTCGATTTTTGGATGAACCGATGTTAGATTTGGACTCATTAGGTGATTTTGAGTTGAATGGTATGGTTGAAAACTTTGGGTTATGCTTGGATCGGGATTAGGGACCATTTGGTGTAGTTTTGTAACGAAAGGACCAAAACTAAAATTTTGCATAATTCTTAGTATTTTGAGGACTGAATGTGATATTTGGCATTTCAGGGACTGAAATATAATTTATGATAAGTGTAGTGACATATTTGTAATTTTTAAAAATTGAGGGAGTATTTATAATTTTAAATTATTTAGAGGACTAGTTTGGAAATTTTGAAAAGTTTGGGGACTAAGTCATAATTTTTTGATGTCTTGGGGACTAAATGGTAATTTTTCAAAGTTAAGAGACTGATCTATCATTTCACATCGAGGTGTAATAATTGGATAATCGTGTTAAACTTTGGGCCGAAATGGATTTTCGGGGTTTGTTGGAGTATTCGAGTTTGCATATGTATTTGCACGTATTTTGGTACAACCACAGTACCATGTCTGATTTGTGTATGTATTGTCTATTCCAGCTCTATATGGTTTCTGAGGTGACCAGCGGTGGATCGTGCTCGGAATTATTTGTTCTGCATCCAAGTTAGTGTGGTAGCACTTTAAACACGTAGGTTGTGTCCTCTAAATTCCGTATATATTTTTGTTTTGCTAAACTTGACATGAAATTGGAATAATTATAGGATTGGAATTCCTAAAAAAATGTCTGATGTATGTGAAAATCTCTGTTATGGAAATTAAATTTTATCTAAGAATTTTGATGGTTTTTTAAAATAAATATTATGGTTTACTATTTATTATAATTTTTGTAACAAACATTCTATTATGGATTTCAAGGTATATTCTGTAGAAATTGTTCTTCCTGGACTTAAGAATATTTTGATACCAATGATTTGTTCTGAAATAAATATATTTTCTACGGACTTTCTGTTCTGAAGTAAATAAAAGGATTTTCTGTAGTAAACGTTTTATCTGAAAGTGATTGTATTTTGGTATAAATACTTTGTTCTGTACTTCGAATATTTTGAATAAATATTTCAATATTTTCGGCAAAAACATTCTGATATGGGACACCTTGTTACGATGCATGCTCTGTTCTGGTGGCGGAGTCCGCAATACTATTATGTACCCTTAGTATATATACTCTGTTCTAATCTCATATTATGACTCTGTTATATATATATACACTCTGATATTGTTTGAATGCTTTTCAGGAAAATATTTTGAACTACACTTTTGAAATGTTTGGAACTATTTCCAAAAGATATCTAGATATTTGACTCTGAAAATATTACGGTATTCAAGTCTGAAAATAATTTGAAAATCATATTTGAAATAGATTGAGTATTTATCTAAGAAAATATTTGAGTATTGTTTTTGGAATATGTTCGTAAGTGAATGTGAATTTCAGAAAAATATTTGAAAGGAAAACATTTTGCTATTTTGGGATTTGAGAAAAAGTAAACATG